>JBAFWW010013503.1:0-14203 GCA_036873685.1 Agapornis canus | reverse complement strand
CAGCTACTACAGAGAAGAAAAACTGACTGCAACTGCTGAACCCAGGACAAAAATCTCAAAGCTTTGAGATCTGAACATGCCTAAGTGAGGAAAATTATACTGATTTTTGATAAACTATAACTAAGGATGAGTTAATGGCAAAATCAGTGAAAAATCAGGAAGTCAAACTGACTGGACATATTTGTTGGGCTAAGGGGCTGATAACCACTCCCATGGAATTATTTTAAAGGTCTTGTTGCACTAAAGATTTTCTTCTTCTGAGTTATGCCTCTCTAAAAAGCTTTGTAAAAACATGGACCAAGTCAACTTAGGCAAAGGATGTTGTTTTTACAAGGGAAGAATTTGGAGAACTCATATTTAGGTATTATTTCAGTCACCTTTAGAAGTACTATCATACTACCGAAAATAGAATTCCAAAATTAGGAACTAGTGTAGCATTCACTGAGATGAAGTTTATAAGTGCTGGATCTGGCCTCTACAGAATTAAGTGCAACTTGCTGCATTACAGGTATCTTGCCTTGTGAGCTACCAGTTTATTTTTTAATAATTTTTTAATAAATTTTGTAAACCAGAAGTTTTATCAAGCTCAGTCCTCAGCTATTTCACGTTTACCATGTTTATAACTGTCCTGGGTTCAGCAGTAGCTGGTGCAGTGCTGTGTTTTTGACTTTCAGCTTGGGAACAGTGAGCGAGCGGCTGTGTGGTTCTGGGTTGCCAGCTGGGCTTAAACCACGACAATAACATTGGATTTTAATAGCAAGATTCTCAGGTTAAAGACTTTAAATTTAGTTCATCCTCTTTTTACCCAACTTGTTCTTTAAAATAGTAAACTAATAGAAAAAAAATGGGGATAAGAGGGTGAAGAATGTTGCATATATCCAAAAAAATTATAACTGCATAAAAATGAAATTTCTGTTTATTGATGTAACTGTGCAGCACATCTGCAGCGCTGCACTTTGTGGCTTTATTTAAAAGCAAAGTGAAAGGAAGAAAATAGTCTTTCTGCAAGCAGAAGAGAAATGCATTTTACTGTTTACACACTATAAGACAGTTAATGATTCCAGAAACTTAACGCTTCTGCTAAACTCAGTACACCATTATGGTACATCCAGAATTCCGTGACTTTTGTATTTTTTCAGCATGAAGTACCACAGACATTTTAAAGAGGGTTGGGGATTTGGAAACTTATTGGCTTGGACATTTTAATAAGCCTCCAAATGTGTATATGGCTGTGTTAACCCACGAAGCAGTGACTATATGAAGTGTGCAGAATCAGATCCTCTAAACCACTGTGTTCTGGCAGGGGCAGAAGTTTAAATCTGTGAGTAGTTTCAGAGCAGATTGTGTGTATTTCTTTGGTATAACTTGGATTTTTTTATTGTTTATAACTCAGTAAAAATTATTCTCCTTCCATTACATAGGGCTTAGAAAACTTATCCAGGAAATGAGGTTCCACATCCAGCTCTCATCTTCTTCTCAGGAAATGCAAACACAGACTTTAAGCACCACCAGGCCCCTCAAGATGCCCAGCTGCTCTCCCTGATTTGTGGACATAGTGATCAGAAAAGGGCATGCTGTTTCTGGCCATGCAGAGCTGCAAGCTCATTGACACTCCTCAGAGAAATCAGAACTACCTATTCCATTCAGAAATCCCCACAGTTATGAGGACTTGAGAAGCATGCTTTGCCATTTTGGATTTAGAAATAGAATCTGTCTAGGTGTCATCTGGGATGCTAAATTCCTTTGAGGTATTTGGTGGAGCAGTCCCAGCTCCAAAGTCCAAAAAGTGAGGCACTCCCTAATGTATGAAACAGATTCAAGACATTTCAGTGGAAATTTCATTGTCTTTATACCAAATATAAAGTTTTCAGTGCTCGCCCAGGTGTCCTCTACCTTAGGTCACTCTTCTTAGACATTTTGTTCAAGTACTCTTTCAGTATGCACCTGTTACATATTTACTACATTTCTTTAAATGATAGGGACAGTAACATTAAATATTTACTTGAACTTTCCTGTGTGCTAGAGAACCACAACCTTATTCAATTTCTACCTTACCTTGATTTAGAGTCTTCAAGTGTATTTATGTGGTTACATGTGTATCCTATAGCAAATTTAATAAGAGAACTACGCAGTTTGAAAATTACAACAACTCTGGAGTTCTTTATCACCATTGTAAACTTCTGAACTGTCCCCTGAAGCCTGCTGCTTCTCAAGAGACTGAAATCCTGACATTGCTTTTAATCGAGCAATACTACTTCATTTTTCCACAGAATTAGTATTGTTTTAGCTAAGACAGATTCTTTGCAGAATAGTAAAATTCCATCTCCACAGTTTAAACCCCCAGCTTACTAACTATCAGACAAAAAACTTCTAAATGTGTTTCTATGGAGACCTGGTGGGAAGAAGACATAGTTTACAGTCTTGGTAGATGTAGGCTTTTAGTTTTCAGGTGTACATAAAAATGTCAGTTTGGATAAGCGTTTTCATTATTATATGTTCCTTTATTCTTATGTGACACATGACTTTTCATAACCAAAGGAATTTTGTGTTTGAAAAATTGTAAAGAAGAAGATGACCCAGCCAAAGAGATACTCAGGTGTGTTTTTTAAAGTTAGGTACTTAGAAAGAAGTGTAGAAACCATCTAGGCTGCTCTGACTGCAGATAAAAACAAACAAAAAAGATTGTAATTCAAATTACATCATTGGTTCTGGCTATGTTGAACCAGTAATTCTTTTTCATTAACTTTTAAATCACCCTGAACTCAAAGGACTTATATTTCCTTTTTATTTTATTTTTTTTTCCAAATTGCTCCTTAAGTCCTTCACATAGAAACAAGATCTGTCAATAGCCAGTAGCACAGTTTTGCCAAGAGAATCTGGCCTGTATGCATGAGCATCATCAGTGGTAAAATGTTTATACTCCAGACTTTTTTGTCCTGAATCTTCCCTCAAGGTATATCCATTCTTTAGTGTCTATTTGAGTGGAAAACACAGAAAAGAAAACCCAACCCCAAAATTTAATGTTCTCTGTAAAAAAACAAAACAACCACCTGAAGACCTCTACCCTATCATTTGGTCCATTGCCAAGCTCCTTGGTTTCCCTTATCTCTTGAGCTGACCCACCCAATCAATTCTATCTGGGACACAGCTGAACAAGCCCAAGTGGGGTTTGTTTCAGTTCTACCTGGAGAGCTAACTGTACCCTTGGATTGATTAAGCAAATGCTATACAGAGTACACACTTACCAGTCTGCCTGTACCCTTATGTGAAATATTTTACTGGCTTACAAGCTAAAGCATGTATTTTTTAATTGTGGTATACCCCTGCTATAGATGTGAAATTTATAATTCAAGGTGCCTAGCATGGTGCAAAAGGGAAATTCCCACTGCAGGGCTGGATGACTACATGTCCAAGTGTCTGACTGAGCCCTCAGCCCATCTCCAGCTCTGCTCTGAGTCAAACCAGCAGATGTTTCATAAATGTTGTACTCCACTATGCATCATCAGTGAAAAATATTTCTCTTTCCTTGTATTGGGCTTGTATGTATTTGCTGGCTGGAGGCTTGCTTGGGGAATTACAACCTACAGGATCCCATCAGCTGTACTGCTACTGTGGACTGCAAAATGAGCTCTATAGGCTATCCAGCTACAATTCTCTCTTCATTTTCTTTTAAGTTCCTGAAATGACTTTCAGATGTGTTGGCAATCACAGGGCTTGTTGAAGGCAGTTGGAATTGTAGGTGTTCAGCTCAAAGCTGATCAAAGATTGGCTTTGTGTAAAATTTAAATATTTCATAACATAGCTTTCAGGCCATTTTGAAGCAAAATCAAACCTAAGTGCCGACTAAAAGCTTCAGTTTGGTATTTAGAAGAGAACAATTCCTACACTTTTATTAATATTTTTTTGATTTAACATCTATTAATTTAACAATGTCTATTTGATAAACCTGTATGACATAATCAATACAAGTGCAGAACTAACTATTTGAGTGTTAGGTCAGGTGGAGTTCTTTTGCCGCATTAGCAAGAGCTCCAAAGTAGACATCCTTATGTTAAGAACTGTAGTCAGCCTGATGAAGCAGTGCTTCGTTAATGTGTTCTCATTAGCTTTCCTGAGAAGCCACACAGGAATAGAACTGCTGTCTCCTCTCAGATGAAAATAAATTGGCTAGCATCTATCTCTGTAGATGAAACTAGTCACTGAGTTGCCCCTTTCCCACAGGTGAGGTAGGATAGTAATCCCACATATTGTTGCCAGATGTTTGGGTTTTTTTCTTGTTAACCACAGCAAAGGACGGTTGGGGCCCTCTTTGGCTGCATTGAATAATGCCTTCCTAGGGAACCCCTATTATTCCAGGTATGCTAGTACAACTTGGCTTTTGGCTTGGGTATTTAGAAAGTGAGGTGGGTATAGTTTCTTTCTTTTTAGATATCTACTTTGCTGGGCTTTTAAGTTCAACTAGTCATAGCAGTTCAAACTTGACTAGTCTCATTAGCCATTCCTAGTGACCATAAGTTACTTTGGTTTCTAGTAATAAGGTAAGTCCTGCTTTTCTGTATTATCCCTTCAATTTCTAGAACCTAGACTTTAGCATCTAAAGAACTACTTAAATACAATATTTACTATCAAGTATACTTTTTACTTATATGAAGTAGACCACACATATAGCAAAACTTCCTGAAATATATGATTGAAAACATTCAATGGTGCCATAAGGTCTAAAATTAGATTCACATTTGGAGGTTTCATCCTACCTTCATTTAATTTCTGGTCTCTATTAAAGATGTCTCTCCCTCAATCTTTTGCACTTTCAAAGCTAAAGCAGATTGTTCCTTATCACTTATTGCTTATGTCTTTTTACAATAAGAAGTATTTCCAGGATGAAATGGTTCTCTGAATAGCATGTAATAAAAATAAAACAATAAAATCAGAATTGATTAGTTTCCAGAAAATACATAATTTAATTCAATTTGAACTAAGTATCCCTAGAAATCAATTGTACAAATTTTATGGTATTTTCCATGGCTTTTTACTTTTGTTCAGTCAGAATGTGGCTGTGGTGTTAATTGTCTCCCTCTGAATTTAAAAGAAACTAAAATGCTATGCAAAGGAGATAGATTAAGTGAGGGAGAGGACATATTTTACTGTCTCAGATAAGTATTTCAGGTGACTTAGAATTCAGTCAGCAAAACACCAAGCAAGTGGCAGGTAAGGGGAGTTTTAGACACCATATTTAAGTCAAATAAACCTTCAAATATAATATTTTATGAGGAAGATAGCCTCAAAAACAGGATTGGGAGGTCTTGAATTTACTTTATCCTTGCTCCAAATATGGTTGTTCATGTAATTTTAGGTAGTTAGCTTCCTTTTATGTTAGCGTGGTTGTACTGGCTGATGTAATCAGTGCAAGAACCTTAAAATAGGCAGAAATACAATTATATCTCTATTTTAGGCTGCTTTACCTATTGAACACCATGAGAAGGGGCTTAATACAAATGAAAATCAGATATCTTTGCTTCTATTTTCCCATGTCTAGATGAAATGGGATGGGAAACGAGTAGAGATGGAGGTTTGGAAAATTAATTGCTTGGATCATCTCAGTAAAAATTTGATTGTCCTTCATAGTGCAGTCCTCAGAATATTACTTGTGCTACATTTCTAGTTGCTTCACTCAAATCTGAGTTTATTTCTTTGTTTTGGGCCTTCTGACAGGAAGGAACTGTAGGAGTTTTTAAGCCATGAATTCAAAGATAATGATTCCTTAGCATTTATGAGATTGTTGCTGTCCATTGGTTCATTTTCCTTCCAGCAGCAAATGTATTTATTTTCACAAAATCAATCTTTCACATTGCTTTATTTTCAGTTCAATAACATACTTAATATGAAATGTATCTCTTTTTTTTTTTTTTGTGTAGGTTGTTTTGGGGTTTTTTTGGCAGGGGACAGAGGATGTGGGGAGGTGTTTCTTTTTCTGGCTGGTTGGTTTGGGGTTTTCTGTTGTTGGTTTTGGTTGGTGGGTTTGGGTTGGCTATTTTTGTCTTGGGTCAGAACACTCCACTGTTTCTAGTGCTGGTCTCTTTCATAGAAATCACTGCCTTTTTTAGACGGCTAGAATTCTTAGTTGCTTCAAGCTTAAGAGTAAATGCTCTGTACGTAAATGGACAGGAGATTCAAGAGAACATGCAAGAAACCATCTCTTGTTTTAGTTTGCATCCCTTATTTCACAGCCAGGAATATCTAACTTTTGGGGAAGCTGAGCTGCAATCCATTGGTGAGGAAAAATCATAGCAAAAGGAGTAGATGTAAGAAAAACATGACAGACAGGCCTGGCCATGGTCTTGCCTGCTTGGATATTAAAAGTAGGATTGTAGTAACCATTAAAATCTTTATGGGCTTGTATTTTCTAAACATAAGTTATTTTAAAATAACACAACTTTAAATAAAAGCGTTAGTTTTTTAATTATAACATGAATGTCCACCTTCTTTCAGACTTCTATTGTAACTTTCAAGGAATAAAATGTCAACCATACTCTTCAATTAGTAGTAACAGATTCCCTGGCAAGAAAATTCTTGGTGTTTAAAACATCTTCCAAACATCTTTGCCTTACACTGACTATTTCTCATATTCTGCTATTGTGTGTATGCATGTAGGCATCTCTGCCTATCCAGACACAGAGTACAGTATATACCTTGGCATTTAAAATCTTATCAATCCATGTGTTTCATATGAAATCCAAGAAATAGCATGCCTCAGAAAACTTCACAAAGAAGAGGGATTTGACCTAAGGCTGTTGTGACTTTTTCAGCATACCCAACAATTGACTACACTGCTTAACTTTTTCTGAGGTATTAATATTATATTTTATCTGTTCTATGTTATACCCACCCCTTTGACATCAGTAGACATTATACCTGTAAGTTCAGTGAGAGCAGAAGTCTATGGTACTTACAGATAAAGGCATAACTTGGCAACAGAATTTCCAACATGAAAACTAAGAAGTAGCTTGTATCATTTATCACGTGGAGCCTGTCATTTCCCTACACTACTGAGCCAAATGAGTGCTTTTTTTTTTGTTAGCTACAAGATCAGTCTTCCTTTCTACAATATTTACAAGTTTATTCTACTTCAAACTGTATACAGATTGTACTTTTCCTTTTCCCACTGGTAACTTATACCTTACATTCTAATATTCTAAACTAATGTATTCTAATATTATTTAGGATTTGTAGTGACTATAAAGATTATGTACTCAATATACTTCATTATGTGAGTATTATTGTCCTTTAGAATAAGGTCCCATAGCCAGCTGAAGCTGGAGAATTTTATTCTGTTGATTCAAATGGATTCTGGATCAAGACCTTAACTCCTGGATAAGAAGTAAGATAAGTAAGATTGCTGGCAAAACTGCATCAATAATTTATACCCAGAGTTCATAACATCCTGGCATAGTCAAATTGAAAGGTTATAATTTGAAAGACCATTTTTATTGATGGCAACTTCACTGTGAGGTCTGTGACAGAAGATATTTCCTATTCCAGCATCTGCAAATGCTGTTTTTTCAGGCAAAGGGCAATAGCTAGTGAACATTAAAATCTAAAGGGAAATGGTGTGTCTGGTATCCTTTATGAAAATCAATTATGCTCAAGCAAAACCTTTCTTGTCCAAGCAAGTCTCTTTATAGGCACACCTACAAGCACTTCTGCATACATTTGACTGCTTGGGCAGTGCCTCTCTCCAGTTAAAGTGGCAGAATTACACAGTATTGTTAACATAAAACATGTATGTATATCTTCTGCAAAATTCAGGTAAATTTGAATTCCTGGAATTCAGGAAATCTAAATTCAGATATGATGCTTAAGAAAGAAAGAAAGAGAACATATTTCCAATTGACTTGCTGGATTCCTTCTGTTCTTCTTGTGCCTACCAACTCTCCGATGTGAAAAACTCCTTCTTTCCTTCCAGTTAGTTTCGAATTCAGCCCTTTGTTCATCTATTTGTAAATGAAAACATGATAGTTGTCAGTGTTAGCTAAATTCAACAACATTTTTTTTCAGTTTTGTAAGAGCTTTTTTAATGACTCTCCACTGGGGGAGGTTTTCCTAAAATCTAGCAGAAGCATACACAAGAGGTAAAATATCTGAACACTTGTAGTGAGGCTCCAGTGAAAAACTCCCTCTGCAAAAGTAGCTAATGAAATGCTTGTTCTGGTTTTTACACATTCATCTCATTGCTGCAGCTTATCCCATAAATTGATCAGCTGTCCCTGTTTCAGTCCCCTGGTAACTAGAAAGTTTAATGAACACAGAAGACACACAAGGAATGGAGGACATGGGTTGTGCATCCCAATTATGTTCTGTAAAAAGACACAAGGCAACTTGAGTAGCTGAAAAATGTATTTTCCTTAAGCACACTTTCTCATGGCACGTACTCAGTGATTCTGAGGTGATGTGCAGAACAGGATAAAACAAATACAGAAGAGATAGTTAACATAAGTAGTGTTAACATGCCAATAGTCCCTCTATGGGAAGGACCATACAATCTGCAGGAAGCTCAGGAGCCCCTTCAAGTTAGTGGGTACTTAAGGACAAAATTAATGAATTTCAGGGGAATCAATGTATTTCAAACTAAGACCATAAAACCTACTGAATTCTGGATTTTAGGTGCTGAGACCAAAATGGATGTCTCTGGGTTCAGCAGTAGCAGTCATTTTTTTCCTTCTTAGTAGCTGGTGCAGTGCTGTGGGTTTGACTTTCAGCCTGGAACAGAGCTGATAGCATCGATATTTTCAGTTGCTGCTCAGTAACGTTTACTCTGACCAAGGACTTTCTGAGTCTTATGCTTTGCTGGGGAGGATGGGAAGCCAGAAGGAAACGGAGACAGGACACCTGACCCAAACTAAGCAAAGATTTGAAAATCATGTTGAAAGAGCATGGTAAAGAACAGAGGGAGCAATGAAACAGCATCTCTCTTGACATTAGAAGCATCAAAGCAGCCAGATTTTTTCTGAATGGGGAACAAAAGTTTGAAGGTCACAAAATGGTTGGTATTAAATCTAACACAATTTATCACCAGTATTTCCTTTTAGTACATTTTCATGCCTTTCCTTTAATACGAGGTTAAGAATTAGGTGAAAAGAAAGATGTGTAGGACAAGAAAGGCACATACTGTTCACATACTGTTTTGGTTTCTGTGAAGCCTGCAGAATACTGTGAATTGCAACATATTAGACTCTCACAGAGTGAAGTTTCCTGCCACTTTTGCACAGACTGCATTGTTGACTCATGAAAAAAAAGGATGAAAAATAAACAGCAATATGCTGAGGAATGTGCATCATCCTGGTCAAGCTTTACACTGTGAGGAAACTTATTCAGGCAAATCTCTGTTTAACAAAATGTTGGAGAAGTTTTGGTTCTTTCTGCTTCTGCCAGAGATATTTTCAGCTTTTTATTAAAGAAATGGGCACTCTGAACAAAATATGCAACTGTATACTTAAACCAAAAATTTCAGAGATTTATATGTACGTAAAAGCTTTAAAAACAGGGAGAACATTGCAAAAGAAAAGGTCAGTTCTCTTTTCCAAACAGATTTTAGCATATAGAGTAATTTAAAAGATCCATCGCTAGTTTTAATAGTAAATTTCTTCTTCTAACAGCACTAATGGTCAGAGGTTTCATTCTGTTTAGGAAATAGGGAATTGCTCACTTCTTCCTTGCTTGCTTAGGGTTGCACAGAATTCCTTGAAATATAAATATTAAAATCTCTTAAGGTCATAACAAAGGTTGTCTGTGACTTCTCAAAAGGTGTGTTACTGGAGACCACTATCATTTTCCACAGAGATAGCACATAGATGAAGGCCAGCAGCAGTCTTATCCTTTAAAATATCCTGGAACACTTCACACTTGTAACAAGTGACATTAATCCTCTGTTAGTACAAGAAATACCACAAGCATGTGGGAAACATTTACTGGCCCAAGCAGCAAAGACTTTGAAAACAGCGTACCCAGCATGTCTGTAATGAGATTTATGTTAGTGGTAGGAAACACAGGTGTTAGATCAAGAGATATTTATGCAAACTTCATTTTACTGTATATTTAGCCTTGTTATGAAGTTATTTATAGGTATAATTTACTTAACCAGTGTTTCTGTGTCTGGCTTCTGTTTCAAAAATTCATCAAAAATTCATCATGTCTGTTCAATAATATATATTTTGAAATGGAAAGCAACAAACTATAAATGATATAGAAGGGAAAAAACCCTCATGCTGCTATATCTTCACTTTTAATAGACAAGAAGCATGAAAGTGAGTGCATGTAAACTAAAATGAACACTGGCTTGCAAGATAATAAACAAAAAGAGTTAAAAGATGTTTCTCTTTCACAATTTCCAAATTCACAATTACTGAAATTCAATGGAAAAGAATATTTCTATGACAGTCAACATTAGGAATCAAAACTGAGGATCATTCTGCCATGCTGCAAATTGTACTTGTTTGATGTAAAGAGACAAAGTCCAAAGAAATTACGTACAGCATCTGGGAAGGATCAGACCCTTGGATGTCATTGCTTCTCTACTGGTAGATAAAGCTTCACTGCAGAGGATCATTCCTGCATTTATGACCTGGCCTAAGGCAGCAGCACAGAAATGATTAATGGATTTGAATACACTATTTAGTGTAGATTTTTGTAGACCCTGACTACCTGAAAGAAAAGTGTGCACTTAAACCAGCTCAAATACTGCTATGAGCAGTGAACATGATGGGCTTTCAGACTTACAGTTTTGGGGTTTATATCTAGCAAGTCTTGGGTAAGAGGGACCAGCATTGAGCAAATGGAGAAATAGGATTTGGAAAAATCCTTCTTGGATAACGTTTGATTCATCTTTACTATAAAACTGTGTTCACGTCATTGTTCATGACAGGAAGATGAATGTAATCCTTGTGGGATTTATGTGTTGATAGTCTTAATCACTATTCCTGCAGGCTAATGGAGGGCTCATGTCAGCAGCCAGAGTGCCAACAGTGATGCTGAAACAAAAACTTTTTTAAAGTATTCCAGGCAGGAGTCCTTAGTTTTATTCTAGTTACTGTCAGAAGCACCAGTGAAAAATGAAAAAGTCCCTAGGTATTTTTTCAAGTAATCAGGTGAGAATTTCTCCCAGAGGAAGATGGATGAAATTAGAGACACACGTTACCTTCCATTAGGAGTGCCATGGTCTCAGGAGAGCCCTAGCAGAGCTTTCCAGCCACCCTCCAAAACTGCAGCAAGTAACTCAATGTCAGAGAGCCTTATAAAATAGAGAAATACACAGAAAGGATCTTTGTGAAAGCAACCAGCATTTGTAAACTTGGAAGAAATTAGGTTATTCTACTTTATCGATCCAGGTTCAAGACAACTGCAAAGGCAGTACATAAACCTTTCCCAGAACATTCTAGCTCAGCTGCAATGGAGAATTGAAAGCCACATTTTTTTTGTAGATTAGTTGTCAAAGCTGTGAAATAAGAAGCTTAAACTTGAACTGGGACATCCCTTGGTAAAATTCCAGGGTGCTTCTCAACCCTGCTGTTACATACCAGTGTGAAGCTGTGAGCTCTGTGGTCTGAAGAAGCTCTAAGCTAACACGTCAGCTTGGATCTCTCTGCTTTGGTTTCTTTCTTGCTTCCAGAATCCAAGTCAAGATTTCTGCTGTTTCAAAGCCACTTCTTGTATTTGTTCCAAATGAAAGAACTATAACCCTTCTCTCTTTTGTCTTTCCTCCCAAACCTTTCTGAGGTGGGCACAAGCTCTGAGGAGCTGTGAAACCACACTTTAGCCAATTAGACAAATAGGTTTGATGGTTTTAGCAGCATTTCTAAGTCAGAAATCTGATAAAGAGGTATATATCCTAATCTCTGGACAATTTTGAGGGTTTATCATGGTCTTTTGACTCAGAAGGCTGGTATTTACTGATTTAGAAAAGAATAGAGGTGGAAATGGTCAGAAATGTCACCCTGTCATGGCTCAGTACAAAAGTTCAGTATGTTTTTTTACAGTCCCTTTGGTTATGTACCTGCATATAAAACTAGTTAACTGAAGATAAAGTAGGGAAGTTATATATCTTAGATAATTAAATATACCCAAGTGACATATACTGCTTGATGAAAAATCAGTTCTGAAAGAGTTGTTTCTTCCCAGCATTATTTAAACTGACCTTCAGGAAAAGTTATGAATAAAGTGCTAAACAAGACTTCTTACTGGGAGCTTAAGAAAAAATGAATTTCAGACCCCAGGAGTTGATTACTGGGTTCAGGACTATGTTCCTTATTATCTGTAGTATTTCTGGGCTGCTGCTTTGTTTTCCTTATTTTCCTGGACCTTCTCTTGACATTACTGTGGGGAGCATGTGCAGCAGTTTCAAAGTTCAGGAAAACAACAGCCTATTCTTCAAGGAAAGATTTGTTATGGAATCAAAAATGTAAAGCTGCTTCCCCAGCACGTTGACACTTCCACGTATTTACCAGTGTGGATGTTGGTAAGCAGCAACAGTAATGAGAGTCCATCAAATTCTCAGTTCCTGAATGAATCAGTCCTTTTCTCTGCTAAAAAGGGAAGAATCCTGTATCTTCTCTGGACACCAGACAGCAATAGTCTTTGTGGTTCTAATCATCCTATTGTTACCTTATTGCTACCTAATGTTCTTTTGCACCAATAGTTTTATTTTTAGTGGCTGCCCACAATGTAATATTTGCAATTAAACGCTGAATGTGTCGGTATCTTAAGCAGCATGCGATCAGGAAAGTTGTCTTCTGATTTGAGTGATAGGTGTTTTTACTAGAATTAAATTGCAGACTCCTTCTCTCCCCATTCCCTTTAACATCCCAGAATAATTATGGGTGAAGAGAAGACAAATTATTTTTTATCTTCCCTTGTAAGCTTATTGTTGACAACAGTAAAATGATGATTTACGTATTTCTGTAATGGTGGACTTGCTAGGCTAACTCAGAAAGCAATGCAAATATTAGTATACCAGTGAGAGATTTCTGCCTGCAGCCCCCATGAGTCAAACTCCAGCTCTGTTTCTATGAGTGATTATGTTTACATTTTAAAACACATTTATTGGAGTATAAAAATGTAAATATCTGCAGATTGGCTGTACACAACTCATTGTAGGGGGTACAAAAATCCCTTTGGTTGGCTTTGTGTGTTTAATAGGAATAATTAATGAGCCTGACGATTTAATTCTGCATAATCATATTCCTATAAGCAGCCCTACAGTTCCTTATTTATCAAATTCTGCAGGACAAGCAGAAATGGTATAAAAATAGGCATGAAACAAACCCTGGGCTCCTCTGAGTGCTGCCTGCACACAAACTTTCAAGAAAAAGCATGAAAGTTAGACTCTTCCATCATAAAACTAAAGATTTTGTGCTGCACATATTAAACACTAGGTAGTAGATTGGACCTTTCACATGTTTCAGATTAGTGGTGAGTGAAAATAAAGAAGAGTAACAGCAGTTAGGGGATGTAGATGGATGATATAGCCAGTACCAGCCCCTAGGAAAAGTGTTATCTCTTTAAAGACACCGTTCGCTTTCCTGCTGACATTTTTCCTGTTGAGAGAGACCAAACGTTGCCCAGTCACAAAGTCTGGAGATTCTCTCTTACCATCAGCCAGATGCAGCTTTCTAATTATTGTTGTTAGATTTTTACAAAAGTGACTTAAGCACTTTGAAGGTTAATTGTGAATGGCAGACTGCTGGATACGTAGCCTAATGGGAATTGGTGAGTAATTATTTACTATATCAGGGTTTAAGACCAAGTTGCTTTTTATTGTATTTAAAAATCCATAAAAACAAGTGCTGCATCACGTGGTATAAGAGTTGTTTATGTAACACAAATTCTGATGCTATGCATTTTCTGCCAAGGCACGATATTAAAACTCAAAACCCAAATTTATCCATTATATATATAAATAATTTTCAGTCTCACTAAAATTGTCTATAGTATTCAGTCATCTCCTGAGGGACTATGTATTAAGCATGCAGAGTTTATGAAAGATACCTGGTCTGCTGGTTTTTTCCCACATATTTCTACTCAGGTCGGGTGCACATGAAAAACAACGAGGTGCTTGGTGGCAGCCAGCATGCCTGACCAATTTGGTGGCCTTCTACAATGGGGCTACGGAACTGGTGGACAGGGGTAGAGCAGTTGATGTCATCTACCTGGA
>JBAFWW010013499.1:18316-30180 GCA_036873685.1 Agapornis canus | reverse complement strand
TTATTATTATTATTATTATTATTATTATTATTATTATTATTATTATTATTATTTCTGCTTCTTGGTGGATTTTTCTCAAAAAAATATTTGGTTATCCTGATTTTAGAGAATAGATTCAGAGACTCCTGAAATGAACATAAGCACGCGTGTTACCTGTAAGTGAACGTGAGGTTTTTGTTTTCTGCTGAAATTCTTGTGGGAAAGCAATCACTTGTATATTTGCACAATAAGAGTCACAAATGGCACGCGTGTGTGCTGGGTTTTGTCTAAATGGAATACATTTGCAGCGTTTACCCAGCTCTATTTATACAATTTGTGCAATCTTTCTGTTTTTTAGCTGTGAACGCCCTCCAGTGGAGCAAGTGCTTAGGTCCAGGTATAGATTGGAGTGGCTTTATGCTGGTTGTAGAATGTTGGGTGGATTTAATTCTAATCTGTTACCAGAGTCTACTGATTCAGTTTTCTTCATTATGTGAGGGAAATCTATAGTATTTTGTTCTCTAATAAAATAGCAAACCTGTGCATATTCTAGTGTGTTTTAAATAAGCATGTGTTATTATGCATACTTCACTGGATTTGATTTTCATTATATTATAAATGTATATATTACAATTTCATATTCTACATCTATATTTTATTACAAGATTTAATTTTTGAGTATATTTTCTAATTAAACTGGTGAGATGACTCCAGTTTGATTTCTGTCTTAAATGACACAACTGGGAAGACTAGAGTGGGTTTTGGTTTTTTTTTTCAGAGAATCAGATCCTTAAACCCATTTACAGCACAAAATTCTATTTTAATATGTGCACAAATTACTTCATCTTTATTGTGAGTAGTTAATATAAGCACACACCTAATTAAATTTAATCTACAGGTGTTCTTTCTTTCGCACTGGTTTCCCATACTTTCTGCCTACACTGATTCTATAACCATAAACTAGAGCAGAGAGTTTCTTTGAATTAACATGTGTTAAAAAATGGCTTTAAAGTTGACTTTCGGAGTTGATCTCTATTAAAAATGTAAATAAGAACATTCCAGGCTGTAAAACTAAGCATGCATTGTTTTTCTTAACAAGTTTCTGAGTCTTACTGAGGAAGATCTGAATAAGTTTGAATCCCTCACCATGGGAGCAAAGAAGAAGCTCAAGACCCAGCTAGAGTTGGAGAAGTAAGTGTGTGTGTGTGTGTGTGTGTGTGAACTGTCATTTTAAGGCCATAAGATATTTAACATGAGTTTTATGATGGCCTTTGCTTTCTAGAGCATATACCTGCCAAGATTACCAGCTGTCAATGGGTAATACTTATTTCCCTTCCTCTGAAGATGTTAGTTACTGTATAAAGCTCTTATCAGATAATATCTATTTCTTACTGGTTCACTGTCACCTGTTCATGGTTGTGGTAAGGGTAACTGAATGGAAAGAGTTTGTGAGCTCTGTTTTAAAAGGATACAACAACCCAGTCATATAATAAATACCTGTTGTCACCTCGTCTCAGGAAGGTTGCACTTTCATGGTCTTAATTTTTCTAGACATAATATTTCCAGTGCTCTGTGCAGTATTAATAGCCCTTTGGGGAAACTGATGTAACAGACTGTCCTATTTTTTGTATCTCCTCTTAGAGGGGGAAATGTTTATTCTGGAGCTTCTGCAGTTACTTTAAAAGTAATTAAAAATCTAAATCCATGCCCATTTATCAAAGCTCCTTGACAGCACTTTTCATCAGTCTTAGTTTTTTCCAGATTGTGTTTACAAAAGGAAAACTTGGAGCTGCATTCTTCTCTTTGGTTTTGGTGTGCATGTCTATGCTTGGGATGTGCTTACATCATGTGTGGTAGGATTTAGTCACTGGTGGGTGGTATTTTACCCCATACAAATAAGAGCATTAGTTTTGTAACCAGGCAGTGCACAGTCCAAATGTAACTTCTGGCAAGAAGCTATGGTCACAATTGATGTGATTTCCAACCGTTTCCAGTTGACATTAGCATAGCATTTAGTGGATTATTCAGTGGGGTCTCTCTGCTTCAGTTTCATTCAGAAATTGACTTATCTGTCATTGTGCATTAGCCAGTTTTCTGTTTCCTCATGTTTTTCTATCACCCCATAGAGAAAAGTCGGAGAAACGGTGCCTAAACCCCTCAACACCTTCTTCAGTTACCAGCAGCGGTGTGGCAAGGGTTCCCCCTACTACACATGTAGGGCCAATCCAGAGTATTCGTGGCAGCCATGCTGCAGGTAAGAAAAAGGAGCAAAGGACACTGCTGTGCCCTGGGGGCTGAATGTGACCTTGCACAAGAGCAAGCTCATTCTTACAGTGCTTTTTCACCAACCTATCATAAGCTTTATCTTCCAAAATGCCATTGGCTTAATGGGAAGCAATCAAAAAGTCTGATTCCTTATTGTGAGGGTGCTGAGGTGCTGGCACAGGCTGCCCAGAGAAGCTGTGGCTGCCCCATCCCTGTTCAAGGCCAGGTTGGACACCAGGGCATGGAGCAAGCTGCTCTAGTGGAAGGGGTCCCTGCCTGTGGCAGTGGTCAGAGCTGGATGAGCTTTAAGCTCCCTTCAACCCAAACTAATCTGGGATTCTATGATTCCTGTGTATGTGTAGTGCAATAAAAAGTGGTTTCCTCCTTGTGGCTTCCATGTGAATGGCTGGCTGCACTGGTCAGCAGTTGTTACAGCTGCAGACTCCTGCTCCTTAGCTAATGTGTGTCTGTAAACCTTGAGCACCACTGTATGTTAGATGGTGTCATGAAACAGTTGCAATTAAGTCCTGCCAAGTAGGTGTTGCCATTTGTGTCTGCACTACCTGATGGCTTGTACACCCTTTACCTGCAGAGCTGCGAGTGGATGTGGATCAGCCAGCTCACCCACTGCCCCGTGAGGGCAGCTCATCCGAGTATTCCAGCTCTTCTTCCAGCCCCATGGGGATCCAGACAAGGGAAGAGAGCTCAGACAGCGCCGAGGAGAATGACAGACGTAAGCAGAACCAAGTAGAGAGGGTGCCTGTGTTGCCCAGCTTTGTCTAGTGAAGCTGTTGTACTTACGGATGTTTCTGTGCCTAGGTTTGGAGATTCACTTAGATGGCTCCGAAAAGGAGAAGCCAGTGATGTTACTGAACCATTTCACTTCGAGCTCTGCCAGACCCACGGCTCAAGTCCTGCCAGTGCAAAATGACACAGGCTCCAGTCCGTCCAGCCACCATGGTCTGCCCATGCAAATGATGTCAGCAGCCTCTACTCACATCACCCCCATTCGAATGCTAAACTCAGTGCATAAATCAGAGCGTGGCAATGCAGACATGAAGCTCCTTTCATCGTCTATGC
Source organism: Agapornis canus (assembly GCA_036873685.1). Classification (NCBI taxonomy): domain Eukaryota; kingdom Metazoa; phylum Chordata; class Aves; order Psittaciformes; family Psittacidae; genus Agapornis; species Agapornis canus. The sequence continues at coordinate 26,856 of JBAFWW010013499.1, read as the reverse complement.
ATTCTCTTTTATCTTTAGAAGAGAGAAACAAAGTTTCTCCTGGATCTAGGGGCAGCATTAAAATGGAAAAGAGCTTTGGAAATGCAGTGGTGGATGTAATGTCTGCATCTTCTCCCCACCAGCCCTTGCAAGTGCTGTCAGGGGCTGCTGAGAACAGCTCACCCACTTCTACTATTAACTTTGGTCCTCGAACCAAAGTTGTACATGCTTCAACTCTGGACAGAGTGATAAAAACAGCTCAGCAGCCAGGATTAATAGTAGAAACAAGTACTGCTGCCACAGTAACATCCAGCACGGTCTTCCACGTGGCTCGTCCACCCATCAAACTCCTGGTGTCTTCGTCTCTTCCTACTGATTCTGCCATTGCCGGACAGACTTCCTGCTCCAGTAATATGCAAATAACGGTGTCCCCTGCAATAATAAATCCCCGTACTGCTCTGTACACAGCCAACACCAAAGTTGCCTTTACTGCAATGAGCAGTGTGCCAGTGGCGCCAATGCAAGGCAGCTTCTGTGCAAACAGCAACACAGCCTCCTCCAGCAGCCACCCCTCCATGTGTTTTGTAACCATGGCCAATCTGCCCAGCTGCCCCACACCCAGCTCCAGCCCCACGCTCTCCTCTGTTGTCGAGAACAACTTCCACAGCAGCAGTAGCAGCAGCGGATCCGCAGGGAGCATCCCAATGCCAAACCAGAACCACCACCACCATCACCACCAGCAGCTGCAGCCGCCTGGGTGCATGGTGTGCAGCTCCTGCGGGTGTAGAGGGAACTGTGGATCGAGCGGTATGACCGTCAGCTACACTAACTATTTTCAGCACCCGTTTTCAGGCCCATCAATGTTTACTTTTCCATTTCTGCCCTTCAACCCTTTGTGTAGTAACGGCTACATCAACACGCAGCAGTACAACAGCAGCACGACCTTCCCCGTGGTCCACACTGCTTACAACAGCGGCATAGCACCAGACTCCATGATGACCGGACAGTCGACATTTGCCGTACCGCCAATGCAGAACTTTATGGCAGGGACAGCAGGGGTGTACCAGGCACAGGGAATGATGGGAAACAGCAACGGTTCGAGTCACAAAAAAAACGGGAATCTCTCCTGTTACAACTGCGGGGCCAGTGGTCACAGAGCTCAGGACTGCAAACAGCCTCCGATGGATTTCAATCGACAAGGTAAAAGCAGGAGGAGGGACTGATGCAGGATGCAAGTGCTGTGCTTAGCCAAGGGAATGGCTGCATGCCCTGAGGGCTGGCGGGAGGCTGATGGCAGTGCCCTGTCTTTAATTTCTGACTTGCATAAAGAAGTTATTGGAAGCCTTCTTGGAAGCTGGTGGGGTTTTAGATGTATTTGCAAATTCTTTTGTGCAGACTCAATGCAAGGACATAGGGCCCAAGGAAAGCCCTGGGCCTGCTCCTTTACACCTTGTCATCAGGTCATCTTTGGCTTTAATGGGCAAGTTTCCTGGATGTTTACACACTGAACAGCTCTGTTCCCCCTTTGCCTTCTTCCCTGAAATAATAACACAAATGGAGAGTTACTGATGCTCCTGAAGGTCCCGTGTTTGCTGCTGTAATTATTTTGTAGGGCATGCAGCTTACACAGTTACAGACCGGGCTTTCCCAGAAGAAAGCTGAAATCCTTAATTCCAGGTGGGAAACAACTAAGAGAGAATGTTAGGTTTACTGAGAGCACTTTCTAGTCCCATTTTTCTCTTACATCTGGATTGACACACTGTGTTGGGAAAATTAGCATGTGGTGTAGGCTTCAGAAATGAAATGTGAACTTCTGACTGGAGGGAACAGCACTGAGGGGTTCATTTTACACAGTGTTGTCTGTAGTGGGTGTCTAGACGTATTTGGTTTTATACAGTGCAGACAAGTATTTGAACACTATATGTTAACAAGTGACTTGGTTTTGAGGCAGCACTTGACAGCACTGCTAAAACGTACGTAATTACTGATTAATTAGTAATTAATTAAAACGTAATATGTTTCTGTGGATAACATATTGATTGTGGCCAGTGGGGAAGAAGCAACAGTGCCTCATCAGTCCTAGTACAGAGAACTTCAGAAACACAGCACAATGTCTTTTTAAGATGAATTTCATTTTATTAATTAATTTTCCATTCAGATTACCTCAAATAAAATTTTGCCAGCCCTAGAAGTGCATCTAAGACAGTGACTTGACTTTTGACTGCATAAAACCGAGCTTTGATGTTCAGTTCCATCAACTGCAGACACACATTTGTCAGCCTCTCCTGCAGGTTCAGCACTGTGCTGCAAGCTGGCATTGCACTGTAATCACGGACTTAATATTCATCCGTGTTATGTACCCAATAAGAAGCAGTTTGGTTTAGGAAGTGTAGGGGTATAATGGACATGAGGGAGTTGATGTTGTTTAATTCTCGTGTTTCCTCTCCCCCAGGTACATTTAGGCTGAAGTATGCCCCTCCTTCTGAAAGTCTTGACTCCACAGACTGATATTTTATCATCTGGCAAGAAAATACTGTAAGCCATGGAGATACAAGGAGATTGAACTACAAAACTGAGACGTCCAGTTGCTGTTAAGCTTAATGTATTTTTTAATCCAAAGGTGCTTTACTTTATTAGACTAGGTAGAAAATCTAGCTTAGGGGTGCATCAAACCCATTTTTGATTGCCAAATTCAAGCTTGGATCTTGTTGCTGGAACTTCCGACTCCGTGTCACGAGATCGACGGATGGTGGAGCTGGCCTGGTGCAAGTACAACATCCAAGGTACTTTTTTTTTGCGGGAGCCACGTTGCCATATGTGGACTTCCAAAGGGGGAAGCATCGAGCTCCAGGGCAGCTTCATTCTGAGGGGGGAGCTGGAGGCTGGAGGTGGGAGCAGCCGTTCAGAAGGACTTTGGCACCCCTGGGCTGGGTAAAATGTCTACTTTTTTTCAAAAGTGATCAGGCACTAATCTCTGGGATTATTGAGGATTGCACTACAGAGGAATGTAAAACCCTTCGAGCTTTCTGCACTTCCAGCAGTGTCACCCTGAGACCAGTGCAAGAGGCAGAGAAGTTCCAGCTGTTAACAGCTGGCACCAGCAGGCGATACCACACAGTAAAAGTCTGAAGTAAGTGTCTCCTTTTTCCCTACCAAAAGAACACAAACACGGCGGTTTTGGTTCCTTCTGGAAACAAACTTGTGCTTCACTGTCTCACCTATTGCTAGATAGTGCTGGGTTCCCAGCAGTGGAATAGACTTTAGTTTCCAAGGGTCCAAGTCCCAGAGACTCCAGAATCATAAAGGCTTCAAGGATATATTCCTGTAATACACAAAACCTTTACGTCCTGTTACTGTATATAGGTCTCTTTCACAGAAACCTTATTATCCTGCTTTTGTAAATGAATTTTAAACAATCCTAAAAGAAAAATGGAAAGAAAAAAAAAAAAAAGAAGAACTCTGGAAGCAGAGTTTGTAACCTTTTGCTTTACTTCATATAAAAAAAATACCCCTTTGACTCCTACCCAGAGGCTTTTGCTACGGGATTCAGAAGTGGTAGAAGTCAAACATGTAAAAGGTAGTAAACATTATTATTGAGACTCTGACGGGTTTCTCGTCAGCCTCCTTCCTTGCAATAGATTGTAGATGACTAGCTTTGGTATTAACTACTTAGCATACATCATTTGTGGGTGACAAATCTAAATTAGGACTTGAAAGGAAGCCAAACAAATCCTGAACTGCTAATTTGAAAGTTTGGTCCTGCCTGCTTGAAAGAAGATACTGATCCTCATGGCTCACCAGGGAATCTGACAGCATTAGGTGGGTCTTCTATATCATAGAGATATTTCCTTACTGTAATTGGGAAGACATCGTGAAAGTCCAAAGCCTTGTTTACACTTGGAGGTATTTCTTACACCAACTTATAAACCACACCAAGATGAAGGAAGGGTACATGTAGTGATGCAGCCAGTTTCGCTTGGAAGCAAGGGAAGTTGTATTGGGAGGTGAAATGTCCATGTGAGGTGGTGATGCAAGAGCTTGACAGCTGAGACCCTTCTGGACCATAGCAAAGAAATGTTCTGGGCCATCCTTCAGCCCTGTGTGCTCAGGGGGCAGTTGTCAGCCTTGTCAGAGCAGGATAAAGGAGCATTGCCAGAGAGACACAGCAGCGTGAGATGGCCTGGAACCAGGCTTGGTCCAGGTAGTGATGTGTGGCTCATAGTGGATGTGACTTCATGGAAACCCAAATCTAAAATTACATACTGTTTGGTTTTAAAGCAAAATGGATGAATTTTTACTTCCTATGCAATGAATTAGAAAGATTTTATGCATCCTCATCCCAGCTCACACATCCCACGGTACCGCACGCGCTGTGGAGATGCCTGCATCGCTCTGCCTGCGCTGGAGGAGGTTCCCTGAGTTCTAACCACCGACTTTCAGACCTACAACACTAAAGTGATGAAAACTGACAATGCAATTTACTTTGCCTTAATGAGCTTGAGACAATGGGAGGAATAATCTGTCATACTGTGTTATGCTGAGGAAATGTGCTGTTTTCAGTGGTGATGTTTACTCTTTACAGCTTTGGGGGTCTCTCCAGTGGCCTGGAACATGTGCTAAAAGCCAAACCTTTATTTTGTTTTAGTGGGGGTTTTTCCCCTTTTTTTTAACAATACTTTCAAACTGAATTATATTGAAGAAAACTGTTACTTCAGTACACGTGCAAGTGTTACAGACCCTCTCAGAATAGCAAAAATCAACAGCAAAAAAAGTAAGGAAGACTAATTTCTGTACCACTTCTGTTATGGTTCAATGCCCAGGGCTGGGCACAGCATCTCGTCTAATATTGATCAGTGTCGAAACTGTCCCAAAAGGACTGTCAAACTGAACCTGTGTCCAGCAAACTTTAAAGCTTTGTTTGGGATCGTTTCCTTTGTGTGAAGTTAAGGCTGATGTTTTCTTAAGTGGCTTACATGTACTTTTAGGTAACGGTTTTAAGTAGCAAAGTCTGGTTTTAGGGTAAGTTCAACTTCAGAAGTCTCAAGCACCTTAAAGCAGTGCAAGTGTTTGATGAGCTAACAGCGATTCCCAAGCTTTCCCTACACCCAGCGAGCTGTGGCTCCAGATCTGTGAGCAAACGCTGTTCGAAGTACCACAAACCACCAGAGTTGGTAAGTCTGAACAGAGCACTTTAGTTCTGTCAAATAACCCTTATATCTGTTTTTAAAAGGCACAAGTCCATCTTTTCACCCCCCAAAAAGCAAGGCAGCTTGTTTTAGAATTGTAGTTCTGGCTTCACTGGCTGAAAGAACCAATTCTTAAAACCTATTTTTTATACATTGAGAGATGGGGATTTCCAAGGAAGCTATTTATTTCTGTCTGTCCTAGAAGGATCAAAAGAATTAGTTCTCAACATGAATTTCACTGTGGAATAGAAGTGATTTTTAAACTCAAAGGAGAAAGGGAATCCCAAGTCCTTTCCTGCAGGAGCACGGAGAAGTTTGTGTCAAGGCTTCCCTCAGGAGGAGCAAGTGATGCATGGTGCTCTCTCAGAAGCATTTTCCATTTGGGAGCATTGGCGATAGGAATACTGGAAATGGGATGGAATTCCCAGCATGCTTCTTGTCACGCTGGCAGCCTGCAAGTGAAGTGTTAATAAATAGGCCAGGCCTGACACCCAGCAGCAGGAGGGTGAAGAGGGAAGCCTCACTGCATCAAGTGGGGTATGGATCCTTCAGAGCACGCTGCACTCCCTTTTTTGTGGAACCTTTTCATGCCATGGTCTGTAAATCCTGGCAATTTAAGTGCCAGGCTTCCAAAAATAAGAGGTTAACTAGCACCAGGCCTTTGCCATTACCCAGATTCCATCCCGTGCTATTCCTGTCTGGAGAGCTGCAGAGCAAGGGTACACAGAAATCAAACGCGGCCTAGTTCCTTCCCCAGAATAAACCTGACATCATCTGAACCCCCAGCATGTGGGTTCACTGCCTGGTTGATTACCAGAGAACACAGAGCTCGGAGCTGTGTGTTCAGGACAGTCTGGAATGCTGTTAAATAAGAGGGATGTGAGCAGAGCTGGAGAGAAATCCGTGTGACTGAGTGCTTCCAGAGGGCAGGAAACACATTGGGTGGGAGAGGCTGCAGCCTGACAACACCTCCTGTACCAAACCCTTGGATCTACCCCTTTGCTCCCTTCCATTTTTCCTCATATAAGGAAGAACCGTGTTGGTACTGAAGCAGAAAGCAAATCCTGTGTGTTTTCAAGTGCAGTTTAATAGCTTCTCTTGGACATAACTTTCCACTAGGAATGAAGGAAACTCCTGCTCCATTTGAGCCATTTCTTTTACTTCGATCAATTCTAGTATTACAAATTGTGCATGTAACTTTATAAATATTTTAAATAGTTTTGTAAATATTTAATATTCAGCTAATTTGATTTTGAATTGTAAATGTCAAGTATTCTGGTATTGGGATTTTTATGTTTTATTATACTTTGTTAAAAGTAAAATTGTACATTTTTAGAATGTTTTTATCTGAGTAAATTTAATGTATGGAAAATAAAGAATTAAACAGAATCCCCTTGTATTTTTCTTAATTTAAAGGGACTTCATCTGTGTGGGGGCTTCTCCTGCCTGGCACTTACCAGGGAGCTTTAATTCCTTTAATTGCTGCTGCTGTTTCTCCACCTACAGACATCTGTCTGTAAGCACAAATCCATCATGGTGCTTGCAACCGCTTGGATCCTGGCTGAGCCAAGGAAAGATGCTGTGCAAGGGTTTGTTACCAAGAGCGGCCCAACTCCAGAGCCTGTCCAAGGCAGTGTTGTGGGCAGGATGAGTAGGGAGGCTGTGCTTCCTGTTCCCAAGGGAAGGCAGCAGCCGAGCCTCCAGCCTCCACTTGGCCACCTTGGCTTGGCCCTCATGCACTGACTGAAGAGCAAGGCACAGGTTGGGGTGAGCAGGAGGAATCATCACCTTGCTGTGTCCTTATAAACCTTCCATGGCTGGTGCCTGGGCTCATTCCCAAGGGGCAGAGTCCTGGCTGTGAGAGCACCGGGAATTGGAATCTGAGGGAGAGGCTGGTCAAGCAAGAACAGCAAAATGGGGATATGGGAAGCCATGGGTGTGCAGGTATACCCTAGGCCATACCTGGCTATGGAGCAGAACGGTTTTACCTGTGGTTGCTCCCTGAGCTGTGCCCAGTGATCAGCACCAGTGGGTCCTGTACCTAACTAAGCAAGCTGCCCAGAAATAACCACACAAGCCATCGGGAAGTTGGGATGTAATCCATCCGTATCAGCACTGTATTAAGTTTATAAAAGCAACATTTGTACAGGAGTATCAGTCAATCACGTTGTAATTACAAGTATAGTTGTCAGTTATGAGTTAAACAGTTCCTTACATGAACAAAACTAAACATAGAACAAGCTGCATTTAGAAGTTTACATTGGGAGTACAAACACAAAAACCAATAAAAAAATCCCAAGTCAGTCAGCCTTGTGAAGAAGATGCATGCAGAGAGGTGTAGGTAGTAAAAAGTGTACACCTTGCTGAGCTAGAGTGCCAAGGCGCAGTAGTATTGCTTGGTTTTCCTCCATTATAGTAGTTAGCTTCCAGTAACAGATGCAGTTAGTTTACAGACACATAATATACATGAGTAATCTCATCCTGCTATGCTTCACTTGAAGGCGACTCTAGAGGAGAAACATCAGTCCCATGTAATAGCCTTCCTCTGCAAAGGCTGTCTCAGGTCAGGCCTAACGCCAGCATCGTCCCAACCCCATACAAGTGGCAGGAAACATCAGTGATGGTTTGTTCATCGACTGGGCAGCAGCTCCGGAGTCTGAGCCACTTCCAAAAGCCATCCTCCCTGACCCAAACAAGTGCCAGACTGGTTGGGCAGCATGGGCTGGTAATTCCAGTGGCAGGTACAACAGGAGGGTAAAACAAAGCATGGAGGGCCCTGCCAAGCCAACAGGAAGAGCGAGGACAGGCACTGCTTATGTCTTAGCAGACACTGGCCCGCTCCATGGCTGGCCATATGCATCCCCAGTGCTGCCAGTGGGTCCCTCCACTACCTCCTCCTCTCAAGGGAACAGCAAAACTCCAGGTTAGGGAGGGGGGAAATCTTTTGGAAGCAAGCTCATGTGAAAACGGTGTTTCACTGAACATGGGGACTGGAAATTCTTTACAGGCTGGAGTTTATTTCAGTGTTACCTGTCCGGGTGTGTACTTTACAGTTAAACACTTCCTAAAACTACAATAAAGCTGTAGTGTTTGGTATGAGTATTTCAGATACTGGCACTGTTTCTACACCTGCAGTGCCACAAAAAACAAGAGATAAAAAAAGTTGGGCTCCCCCCAGCTCACCCCAAGTGCTCACCTTAACTCGCTGCAGCACTGACACGAGTCTGATCGAGCTGTTCTGCTTTGGAACAATAACACATTTTTGTTCTCATGAGAAGCCCTCCCATTAGTTAAAGGAGAAAAAAAAAAAAAAAAAAAAAAATTTTGGGCCAAAAATGGGGTTTTTTTTCCAAAAAAAGTCCCCTTTAACCTCTT
>JBAFWW010013498.1:14017-24459 GCA_036873685.1 Agapornis canus | reverse complement strand
TCCATTCCATTCCATTCCATTCCATTCCATTCCATTCCATTCCATTCCATTCATTTCCCTGCCCTGCACCTTATTCCTTCAGCATTAGTCATGTTTGTTGAATTTAGGCGATGATTTGGAATTTTGTAAAGTGACATATGATGCAACCTGACCCCAAGTTAGAAAGATGAATTTCCCTCCCCTCAAGTTCCTGTATATAAAGACCAATTATGCAGATGAGGAGAATTTCACCCAAAATAAATTGCATGTTCCATCTGATTATGGGTAATAGATTATTCCAGACCTATACTGTCCTCAGGTGGAATTGAAGGATCCTTTAAACATCAAGGAGTATATTCATAACCATTATCCTCTTAACCCTTTGATGTGAAAAGATTGCTATAAAATTTACTAAATTCATCTAAAATGACTTTTGAATCTCCAATCACTTTGTTCTCTGCATTAATAATACTAGGACTAATCCTGCATGACTTGTGAGATTTAAGATGAGTAGCTAATAGCTTTTGAATCAAGGGTGCCTTTCAAGGGTGCCTCTAAGCAGAATCTCAAGTGTGTGTGCAATTTGTCTTATCCAAATTGTTGCATATTCAGAAAGCTATGTAACCTATATACAAACTACATTTTCATTCAAGATATATGTAACTCATATATGCAAATATAGTCTGAGGATTAACAGTGGATTTTTTACACAGAGAACAGAAAAGAACTACACACAAATACTACTTCTGAAAATTTAGCTCTATTTATCCAGATAGAACTGTGGGGTTTGATTGCTCTTGCTCTGGTTTTGTAACCTAGGTATTTTTTTGCTTTACTTCCTGGGTCCAGGATTTTTTTATGATGGTACTGGATTAAGGCTAACATACTGAGACTAGTTGTTTCCTCCTCTGATCTCCACCCATCCTTCACCATTTCGCCTTCAGGTAAAAAACAGGGTCAAAAACACTAGTCAGTGGGAGCAGCTGCAAACACAGCCAAAGCCTGAGCCTTTCTGAGTTCAGAGACTATTTACAACCTGGACATTTTCTTGGCTCTCTACTTTTTCTGAGTTTCTTTCTTCATAGTCTCTGCATCCAGTGTTTATTCTTACCTGGTTCTTTTGCCCTTCTTCTCCTCTGTTTTAGCTCCCACAGATTCAAAAATCCTTCTTCCTTTATTCTTTTAATGTATCTGCAGATAACCTCTTCGTTCTTTCTTTGACCTCCATCCCACCAGCCCCAAAGATATAATGGAATGTAAATGCTATTTTCTGCTACTTCTACTCTCTTGCCTATTTAGAGGATAAACTTCTCAGAACAAGGACTCTCTGCTACTCTTTATGCTTACTGTGTCTAGCACAAAAGGACTCCAAACAACAGTTCACCCACAAATCTTACATATGAAATCTTGAAATATTTTTTTCAGATTCATGTTCTATTGCAAATCAAATAAAGACATTTTAATGAACAGAAATAAAACCAATTTCCAGAAAATTTCATTTCATCTATCAAAAGTAATAAAATTACAACATATTCAAGATAACACAGTCTATGTGTCATCTTGGATAGCATTTCAGGATATGAATCCTGCTTGTGAAAGTGTAATTTAGGCATTTGAATGATTCAGCCTGTTTGCAAAATGGTTACTTCAGAAGCCCATTAAGCTATCATCACCAATGACCTTCAAGATCAAAGCCCTGTGTGTTGATCTGGCCCTCTAAAAACATGGCATTACAGGAATGGCATTACAACCAGTCTGTTGTATCCTCTTTCCTTTTCACTGACTATGAAATGAATGTCTAGTTTGAAGCAAAATGAAATGTCTTTTCTGTCTCCATCCTCAGAGAAAATAAGATAATTCCAGATCTAAAATTATGAAAAGAAAGTATTTCTGTGGCTGCAAACAGACATTCCCTACACCTGAAAGAATATTTTTCCCTGTGGTGTAAAGGTAAAAGAAACTGCTGCTTGGAAATAGTGACAAGAGCTGTAGGATCCAATAACACGGTAGTGGCTCCATGTATTTCGTTCTCCCTTGAGTGCAGTTTGAGTCATCTGCTTGTACGTCAGGCAGGAGGTTGGACAAGAGGACTCAAGGGGTCCTGTCCAACCTAAATTATTTAATGATTCTTTGTTCAGGGTCAGGTGCTCAAAGACACTATGACATACTGACTGCGTCTTAACCCAAGGCGCACTCAAAAGCTGTGTCCTAGCTCCATTTTGAGAGGAAAGCTGCAGGCAGTCCACTTAGCCGTTTCTCTTTCCTTTCTCTCCTGCCTTCTCTCCTTCCCCCACAGAATGTGAGAAATTACTTGTGGGGACAGAAAGGGTGTGTATACTGGGCAGATCTCTGGTGTGGACACTCAGGAAACCAGGCTCTGATCTGAGTGATCAGGAGACCTGGGAGACTACCACTCTTGCAGCTTGGTTGCTATATCTTTTGAGTGTGTAGTTGAGCTCATATTCACTGATGGAGGAACAGTGAAGTTCACTTAGGGCATGGAAAATATGTAGCATCTCACAAGTGATCTTCAGAGCATTCTGAAGAGCAGAAAAGGCAGGGATAACTGTGGGACTTAAGCCTGTGAAGACTGTTATGGAAAAAGCCATTTTCTGAGCCCTTTCTTAGGCCTACATGAGACCAGCTGTGAATGTTTGAATATTGCATAACAGCAGTGAAAATGTGCCACAGAGTGAAGCAGCAATCAACAAACTGCACCCTGAGAAAATCTTAAAGAGTAAAGTTTGCAAGTTGTAAAGGAATAGATGGCAAAACTATGTTTTATTGAAAACACAGAACACATTCACAGCTGGGAAGTACCAATGCTGGAAAATTTGTATATAAGCACAATATCATATCACAGTATGCAGTGTTTTAAGATCAATAAGATATAGTACAGGTTTGGTTTATTGAGTGACTTCAGCAAAAATCAGCATGGTCAGACTAAAAGAAAGAAAGGTATGTTTACATGTCATCTCTTATGCAGTCGCAAACATTCCGGGGAAGCCAATGTAGCAGTGGCTGCAACATCAGCACTGCTTCATGCACTGCGTCTTCTCAGACAGTCATGGGTAGGGTTGCACGTAGTTACATGTAATGGCAAGTTACATCCTTGCCATTTACAAGCCTCCTGCCAAGAATTAGTTACTAGTTTTATTTATGTAAGGCAAACACAGGCTCACAAGACCAGTAATAACCAGGATAACTGCATTTTGTGCATATCACTAGTACTAGCTGTTCAGTGGAGTACTATATATCAAAGTACTAGAACTATAATGATGTATCCAAGACTATGACACAGGAGGTGCATTTAATAGCATTTAATTTGTTTAGTTACCTTTGTAAGTAAAGTTTTATTACCCAAAAATAGCTTGTGAAAGCTAAACATGGAAGTTCTCCATATTTTCCAGCAGACAAAGGGCAGGTAAATATCATTTGCTTTAGAGAATCTTCTGATACTTTAAATAACCTTCCACTGAATGAAATTATTTTCAAAGTTGTCCATATATATATCTGCCCCAGAACCTCCACATCTACTAAATATACATTTCTATTAAGCTACTATGGTTTTGCTCCCTAAAATAGATCTTTCACTAAAATAATTCTTCTCCATAACAAAATAAAATAATAAACAATGCTGCTGATGTTAGTGAAGAGTATACTCTGCTATTTTTCTATCAAATCATGATTTCTCATAAAAGCAGTTATTAATTTGTACTCTTCTGTACCTTTTCTTTGCTTCTGATTTGCACTTTCCTTCATTTTAGAACTGTCTGTGTCACAATCAGGGTATTTTACAATAGGGTTTTGCAATTGCTTGCTTTCTTGCTTTGCAATTGCAGGCCTGAAAGGAAGTAAGCAGTCATACATTTTAATTAACGTCGACTTCATGAGATTTTAACTCTGCCTGATGGATACAAGCTAAAAATCAATCATTGTCTCTTAATTTTCAAATCAATCCAAGAATATATGAAATGAAACATCACAAAAGGCAGAAGATATAAACTGATGGGAAGCTGTTTGATTTATTATACAACAGATAAGATCTGCATGATACAGCTTCCTGATGGTTTATGAGCCTGTGAAATCTTTCTAATGAAGGTTATTCCTGAACTCATAAAATTTCATATTCCAGTCTGTACTCTATCATCAACTTATAATGTTAGATTCGGATTGATAAACTTACTAATTATATAAAAAAAATAAATTGTTCTGTTGATCTGATGAAGACCTGCTCTTTGGATGGCAGATTGAAAAACGGAACCAACTTCTGCCACAGCATATCCACAAGGGAGCAGCAGAACTGACCACTTGTTTCCAACTTGAAACAAAGGGAGAAGACTAAGCAAAGCCTTTTACATATCATTATTTTAGACCTTGCTTCTCAAGATACTTTGTTTTAAAGGAGATACACATGTATATATTTGAATTTCTGTTTTAACTGGGTTATTAGTTTAGTCAATAAACTTTGGTTATTTTCCTAGTAAACTAGGTTGGAATAGTAAACAGCAACAATACAGAATAGGTGATGAGATGCATAGATAAATTAGGCAGCACTGCATTAATAAAAATTACTTTGAAAAAAGACCAACACTGGTCACATGCTTAGTTACCTCTTTCAGCTGAGGGGTACTAGCATTTGCTGGGGGGTGCTTAAGCTGCCCATCATCTGTAGTTGATATGCTCATTGACTCACTGGTAACATTCCTTGGTATTGTCAAACAACGCTTGCACTTTTATAGCTTACCTGGCTATGACTGATCATTATAAATGTTGGTTTTGGTTATAAAGATAGTATTTTCAAGATCAAATCAGAGTAATAGCATTAGGCTTGTATTTCCACAGTAGGTCCCATTTAAGGAAAGCATTTGAGCATGTGTTTAAATTCAACCCTATTGAAAGCAACACTTATACACATTTTTAACATTAATATAAAAATGTCCCAATACTAATGATTTCCTGAGTGGGAGCTTTAATCTCTACCAAGTATTTGGTAGAGCTCAAAACAGGATGAACATGTGGCACTTTTATTTTGCATCAAAAATTTACATAATAAAGGATAAACTGACAAAAGAAATTAAATAAAAAATTGATCAGTCAAATAATTCAAATTTATCCTTAATATGCAGAGGGAAGGAAGTGTACATGAAAGACCTTTTGGGATTTCTATGGAAAATGAGGACCACATGAACACTCGGCTGATGTTTTGGGTATTTTTGTGTTTGCTTTATTATTTTTTTGGGGGGGGGGGTTGTGGGGGGGTGGTTTGTGGTTTTTTTTTTTTGTTCCTCTTTACCCTGGATTCTATGGATCCATTCTCATACATTCATAAACTTTGTCTTTCTATGAAGCAGTTAGGAGGCTTCCAAAGTGGAAAAGAAAGTACTTTATCAATTAAGTATAATTTTCCATTTCCTTATTTATGATTCTGTAGCTACTAAGCATCAATAATTTCTGCTTTGTTGCATGTCACCAGGAAGATTGATTGTGCATGTCACATTGATATGAGAAGATTTAAATGGAAAACATATACTTGCAACAACACCAAATTCACTTCCATAAAAAAGAGAAACTCAATTATATCTTTTAAAAATACAGGTTCTAAGATGCATCACATCCCTATTCAGGTGAAAGCCTGGAATTTTCCTTCAACATTTTCATTGCCATCATTGTAATACTCGTAACTATGCACAGAGCAAGCATCACACTGGAAAACCATTATTATTCCTGAAAGTAAAGTACTTAGAAAACAGGAAGTGCCACAATCAAGACTGTACAGAAAAATTTAAATCATTTGCCTGTGCATATAAATTATGATACAGTCAATTAGATGATCACTATAAGATTACTTGAATACAGTATGCCTCTGCTTTATTCAGTGGATAGAGCAGATGGTGGCTAGGGAGCTTACCAACAACTGCTTTCCATATTTTTTCCAACATCTCCTCTAAAAGCAGCCATTCACATTCTGATGAGAAAAGTGTCTACCTATTTCTGGTGTATTCGTGTCTAGCACTTTAGGTCCTCATTTTCCACATGTTTACAGAGATATTTTAATCCTCCACTCAACACAAAGGATATTTGCATGGGCTGACACCTACAGAACTGTTCAGTTTCTGTGTTCCCAAGAGCACTGTTCAAGCCTGAATCAGGATTCTTGGATTACTTAGGGTACCAACTCTTTGAGTTGGGTGCCCTTGTATGTGCTAGAAGCACATTGAGAAGAAAGGATTGACATAGTTTTGAGCAAGTTGCCTGCTCAGCTGACTTATGTCAAGAACTAAAAGTGAGTGCCTATTGGAGGAAGGATGTGAGCCTCAGTTTCTAAGACAGCATGCAACAGAAGCAGTTTGCTCCTCTTCTGGCACATTAAATACTTCTTTTATAAGAAGATGGGCAAAAGAGAAGGAAAGCAGGGCTGAAGCGTACTTAAAGAAGGTAAGTTCATGTCCCTGTCCCAAGTTGATAAGCATAGAGGATTTGAAAATGCATCTCAACTGAGCACCTCTATCAGGACTGTTAGGTATTCTGGCTTTGTAACGTCTATCTACAGTATAATTGCAGATAGAAGAGGACACAGCTGCTTCAGCAGCTGTCTGCAGTGACTCACAACTGGCTGGCACTGGTACTTCCCTAAGTAAATGCTTTCTGCTAATGTCTTTATCAGGCCTCTCACTCACCTGTATGAGTATGGGAAGAACAGATACCAAACACGGGGCTCAGAATACTGTGTGCAAAAGCATCACACCCTGCAGGATCTAATTTATTATTCTTAGATTCCTCAGGCTATCATTATCTTCATGGGTTACCCTGCATTTTCACAGCTACCATGCGTGCTTCACAAATGTGAGTGAATTTGTCACTACAATTCTTGGAAGAGTAATTTCCAAAAGGGAGATTGTGGCACAGAGAAATGAAGCTGACCCATCGGTGTCAGCTTCTTCACTCTCTGCTGTAGAGGGTTACTTGCAGGAGGGTAAGGGAGGCTGAAGAAAGATCTTCAAACCCTTAGCTTCCCATCTCACTGGAGGGGCTGACTGCATGAAGAACAAGGCAAAGAGCCCCCTGCACACTCCTGCCAGCCTGCCCTCTGCAGTTCAGGTACAACCAGTACTCTGTATCTCAACCTCTTCTCATATCACTGTAGGACTGGAAAGAATAAGAACCAGCCGCTAATATTTAGGTTATCCTGGCTCGACTGACATGTAACATATACTACAAGTTGTCATAGGGACTTCTGAGGATGAAAGGATTTAACATTTTTGAGGAACAGAGTTTGGTGGAAGCTACATATAGAATCATATTAATTTACAAGTGGAGATTAGGGTTAATTGTACAATAGACACTTTGTTTTCGCACAGAATACATTTTGTGACCATATATTGTTCAGTATGTTATTATTTTATAGTACTGTTTTTAGCAAAGTAAATTATATTAACCACTTATTCTGGAGACACAATATACTGTGTTCCATTACTCATATATGGGTAACATATATGACAATAATATTCTTAGCATTCTTGGAAAAAATAACCCAAACAAGAGCTTTCTACCTGTTTCAGCATCTTTCTCTCTCCTTCTCTTGTCCTTCAGCCTTTCTCCCATATTTCTGCCCCAAATATTTATAAAGGTCATGTGCTTTTTTACTGCAAAATGAATGAATCTTGGTACAATGTAATCCTGAATCTAGAATCTTGACCCTGTTGTTTTATGAAATCTGAGGCCTCCTTTCAGGTCTGGTTTTCTACTGACTTCTTTGACATGCTTCACTAGACCTAATAGCTCCCTATTACCAGTTACAATTTAGCATCTGAGCCAGGAGCTGGAGGAAAAGGGAAAAAGGAGTGTAAATTATACAGAGTTGCAGTGAACAAAGGTTTTATTTCTCCTGAGCACAACCCTTTGATAGGAAAACGGGGGAGACAAATGTGTTGCTAATTTAATTAAGTAGTATGAGATGGCAGGGTCCACAGATGCCATTTAGGACTGGATTAATCAAGAGCAGGTGATGAAAATGAATAGTCACACATAATGTTAGCATTTTTAACAATCCGACACAGTCTAATGGAATCAAGTGCTATTTAACAACAGAGCTCAGTTTTGCTTGCTAATCCAAATTTATCTATGCTTTCACCCTGCACATTCATGTGGATCAAGAACTCTGTTCTGCCTGATTCCCATTAATTTTCTGGGGCATTTTTAGTTATTTAATATTAAGCACAAAATGTTTACATCCCCTGTTACTGCATATGGAAAGAAGCACAGTGAAGGCTGTGGAAGCACTGTATTCCAGGTGCTGAACAAATTTAACATGGGGCAAGTAAGCACCTTTTGATACCTGCAAGGTCATAATTACCAGTATGAAACCTTTCTTTTCCTGGTCTGTTGTTTTCTTATAAGCTCAAAGCTTGAAAATACTTTTGTTCATAAATTTTGTGATTGCTGTCAGCTATTTAACACAACTCATCCAGTGTGGCTTTATCTTTCCTGGCAATAGCTGAAGAATGGAAGTTAGTAAAATTTTCAGTCTGCTCTCCAGTGAAAGAGTTACTAGATGAAGATTGAAACCCCTGTCAGACTGGAAGTAAATTTAACTGCCTATGAAGTCATGCATTTGCAATAAACAGTTTTCAGGTAAAATATATTTTGTGCCTATAATTTCATTGCTTGCAAAATGCTCGAACATGCTGTTGGAAATCAAAACTTTGTGCAGTTGTGGTCTTACACCTGCACACAGGCTGTGGCCTCAACAAACACATTAACTTTATAGGGCAATGGACGTATTGCTTGTTCCTCTACTCCTCTGACAGTCTTTGACACAGAGGAGAGTGTGTAGGCAAGAGCTGTGACATCTGTTTCTCATCCAGTTGTGCAGAGGGGTATAAAAACTCTGTCACCTATGCTAGGGCCCTGAAAGCTTTATAACCTATTACTTCTTTATGTGGTGCCATAAAAGCAAACCAAATCCTGTCCAGCACAAGACTGACAGGGTATTCTGCAGTATTCCTAGTTTTCAATGTCTGAGGTCTCTTTACCCTTTTAATGGATGGATTTATTGCACTTCAGAGTGCAATTTCCCATTAGTTGTTATCAGGACTGATGGGAGCTTCTTTATGCCACAGAGAGAGAGAACTAGTCCATTAAGTGCTATACATTTTGTTGCACTTACAGAGCCTTGCCAAGTTTGTTTTCTAAACCTTACGAAAATCAATTACAAACAGATATGTCTCAGTTGCCATCTTTCAATATAGCTTTTTTCCAGTCCCTGAAGACTCTTTAGAAGAAAGACTCCTGTGTGCCTTGAAAATATCTGTGGTTTTAAGTAGCTCCTAGTATTAACAAATCCAATACAAGGAATTCAAAGACGCATAGGCATTTCTTTCCAGTGAGCAACTCCAGGACAACCTACCTAGTTATGATAAGTGGTCTTTGGCTTTCTGGCTTCCAGGTGAACAGTGCATTTGTCAAAGTGCTTCTGACAGAGGGCAGGAAATACCAATGGGGATTAAAAATACACAGCCTTAAAGAAAAACAACCCTAAAACACAAACAGAAGAACCTGAAGCCAATGTGTGTTTATATCAATGTAGTTTTATGCCAAACCCCTTCCAGGATCACAATAAATTTGAAGATTTTTTTGCCAGCTGTTTCTGAAAAATAACACTGAGAGACTTAAAACCTCAGGAAAGATGTTGTGAAGCATTTATCGTGTAGGATCAGGGATATCCCTGATATTTCCCTGGTAAATGTGCTACAGACCTCAGCTGATTAAAACTCATTGCTTGTGATAATCTCTTAAAATTACCTCAGTGCCTGTTCATATCTTTTTGCCCTACAGTTGTTCTTGTAGCATCATAAGTTGCTCCAGCTCTACTTGCCAGAACTTGTCTGCAGTATCCATGAACTGAGCGAGTTTACAAAGCTGCTGTCACATTGAAGAAGTTACCACACCTTCGTGCACGCTGTTGCCCCCAGCTGAGACATGCAACTCACAGCAAGTCCTCGGAGAATTCCATTTCAGCTCAGTGCCAGCTTTTTCACTTAGCTCTTCTCCTACTTTGCACTGACCCAGACTACAGTCACTGGTGTAGGGTGGTAATGCCTTGAACTGCTGTAGTTTCTTTGCATAAATGACAATGTCTTGAGATTAAATTATTATCTGATCTTCTCAGAAGAGCAGAAATAAGAAAAACTCAAGTGAAGATGGCGTGATCACCTGAAGGAACACTGTGCTTTGGTTCTAAAAAAAACTTCATCAGAAGCTGGTAGTTTAGTGTCAAGATTTGTGAGGAGTGAGTAATGAAGGAGAAAAAACTGCTCTATGCCTGTCCTGCAGACTTATGCTGGAATGAAGAGAGAAGCTGCTTTTAGATGGATGGAGGGGGAAGAGAAGGGATATGCATAGCAGTCTTCCAGTATCTGAAGGGGGCCTCTAGGGATGCTGGGGAGGGACTCTTCATTAGG
>JBAFWW010013498.1:1654-13917 GCA_036873685.1 Agapornis canus | reverse complement strand
CCCCCCCCCCCCCCCCCCCCTTTCATAAAGTACATTTTTGGTTCCAGGCATTTAAAGCTAGTTTCTTCAGTTCAGTTTAAGCCATCTCATGTTCCCTTTTAAGGTCTGGGTTTTTAAATTCGTGATTTCCACAGAAACAGAAAAACAGTTCTGAACTGTGTAGCTTCCAGGAGTCCTGTATGTTGACATACTGAGACTACAATCACATGGATCCACTGAGCTCAGCCTGGGAGGAGGGGAACAGATTTAAGGCAGCAGGCATATGTCTCCTATGTGCTGTTAGCCTAGTGATCCCTTGGACTAGGGAATGGGATGCCTGGGGAGTAGCATGTATAGGCACTTTTATAACAAAGCAGACAGCTGTTCTTGTCCCTTTGATATGTTATCAACCAAGACACAGAGCACTACTAGAGAGAAAACTGGAGGCACTTTTACAGCTCCCTGTATGCCATTTCCTTCTACCCATCTCCACATGATTCACCTCAACATCAGCATTCATCCTTTCTCACCACTATGTTTATTACTAGCTGACAATAAAGCATCATCTACAATGCAATATGGGCATTCTAAAAACAAAAACCTAAAAAACCAAACAAATGAACCCCAAGGAAAATGAGGCCTACAGTTTTAAGCACCCATCAGCAATACAACTAAGCAAAATTATTGACACTGTACAACACCCATACACGCACCCCTAATTTCACTTTGTTTCCTTTCACCAGCTGCTTTGACTATTTTAAGCCATGCTAGTTGGCCACAAAAATAGACAATAATGAAAGCAGGTAAAACACCACTAATTGCCTAAAAGCAAATTCTACAAATTCTTTATTTCCACTTAATCTGTAAGACTAATGTGATGAAGGAGCATCAGCAATGCAGTATCATTCACTGTCCCATACCATGAAGGACAAACTGAGACAAACTGTGAAAACTGGAAGTACCACATTGATACAAAAGGAAAAATTTCCATGCAATTTAAAACATTCTGTTCTCATGAAAGTAAAACTACAAGAACACAATTTTATAAGAGTACAGAGCCTTCTAAGCAGTGGAAAATGAGGCAGAAATTGAATCCAAAGCAGCAAAACAAGATCATCAACATTAATTTATGTCCTTAAAGTCTTACCTTGTCTTCCTAGATCTTGATTGTGAAGCTACATCAGTGTCCTCTATACCTGGACTGGAAGAGAGGGAAGAGTGATGCTTAGTACATGCAAACTATTACAACTGATAAATAAGAGCTGTCAGCAACAGTGCCATTTCAATTTAACAGTTAAATATTTCAATTCTCTATGATCAATACAATTAAACACTAAGGGCAAAATTATTTTTCTATCTCTAAGCAGAGGAGAAAAACACATTGAGCTCATTCTGGTATCTTAAAATTTCTGTCATTAGAACAGTTTCTCATTTCATATATTTTCACTATCTCACAATTGAAGAGACTTTTCCCAAACAGAAAAGAATGGCTCTTGTACCTACAGGCAACAAAGTAGCCAAGGTTTAACTTCTAATAAGACAATGTTGTTTGTAAGGACAATACAGAAGAGGTCAAGACAAAAAAAACCACCAAACACAGTACTTCACGTCTTACACAAACGTTCCTATCCATGCAAAAAGAAAGTAAGTTCCTATCAAAACAATAGGGACTAACTGTAAACCACTTGGCACAACTTGCATTCACTTTGCAACTGAAGAAGCCATGTTACATTACAGAGAAGTCCAGGTAATGTATTAAGACCCAATATTAAGCACAATGAATAATTATCTTATTAGTAAAAGTGCTTAAGCCTATCAGCATCATCAAAACCTAGCCATTTCCAGATCACCTAGAAAACATTCTTCCTTTGTCTGCAAACCATTCCACTACTGCATTAACAATAAACAAGCTATTTCTGTAATTGCTATTCATGCTGAATTAAAATCCATCTGAAAACATGTATCTATCAATTCAAATAAAAACAGAAAAAATAAGAGTAGCGTAAGAATTGAAATCCAGAGCTTAATCATTACAAATACAGCTCACTTTATTTCGACCAATCAGCTCTTAATAGTTTAGCTTAGTAAGACAAAAGTCAATTAGTACTTCTTTAATAGACTAATCATTTTGCATTTAATTGTCATATCAATAATACTGGCATATCCCTACAGCAAAGTCAATAGTTATTACATCAACTAATTAAAATCTGAGTTAAAAGGTAACTCACTGAGTACTCTATTCACAAAACACAGATTCTTACAACTAAAACCAGCTCTTCACAGTGGGGGGTAGGGGAGGCTCATTTTCTTCTGTGACTCAACCAAAAACACTGTGTAACTCACTCTCACTATACAAGTGACTTTTTGATTGGCATAATGAGAAGAACAGTAAAACAGATGGGTCTTCTCTGAAGTTGCACAGGATTCCCACTGGATAATATAAAATGCTGACAGATAACAAAAGAATTCCACAGTTGTTATTCACTGCAGATTAAAATTTAAACACATCTGAACAAGCCAAGCATTTGAAATGTTTTTCTGATCTTTGCATTATAAAATACAATAACCTAAACCAGGAATTAGATTGTTTAAGACTACAGTTCTATTAATGACCCCCGGAAAAAGGATCTTATTTACAATAATGAGACTAGGAACACTACAAAGTTGCCTTACATTTTTCTGCTCTTAAGATAGTCTGGGGAACCACATGTGACAGTATTATACATATCACTTCCCAAAAAGAGTAGTCAAAGCAGAAACGAAGAAAGATCAAATATTATACATTGCTGGACTTTTTTAGGACGATGCTATTGAACAAGTTGTTTTATGTATAAGAAAAGCCCCGAAACATATGAGAATACAGAGTTTTATATCTGAGTGTTAGTCAAAATTGCTGTTATTTTTTTTTCTCTTTTCCTAGCAGATAAATAGCAATAACAATAGAAGAAATAAGATCTAGGATATCCAAACCCCTAGGATTTAGGGATGAATTCAAAATGTAGGCTGAAACTGAAACACGAGAAGAGCCAAAACAGACAAAAACCTTATTTGTAAAGAAAACTTATCAAATAAATAGTTAAATGAATCTCCAAAAAATAAAATGTGAGAGACAAGAAAGAGCAACAAACATTGTAACAAGAATAAAAATGGCGTAAGATTATTGTAGAGATGGATGCTCAGTGATCTCTTGGGAATGCAATAGCTTGCAGAGGCTAAAGGAAATTTTGAAGTGCCTGAGATAAATAACCCTGTATTTCAAGCTGAATAATATCCCAGATAACAGCAGAAAAACAGACATTCTTCTTGGACTGCAACTGCCATCCAGAAAGTATAGAATCATAGAACAGTTAGTATTGGAAAGGACCTTAAGATCATTTAGTTCCAACCCCCAATATTTTCCCAGGTCCATTCATAAATCAATTAAATAATTGCCCTGTGAGCTGATACACATTGTGCACACATTGGTTCACTGTGTATTCATAGCAAATATACCTTGAAGCTGCAATTCAAACCTGATCAGTTTTTAAATAAACATTTCTACAATTACCTAGGTGATAAAACACACAAAAAAACCCCCTCAATACCATTAGCACACATCTTCAAACATGTATGATCCACTTTAAATATTTTTATAGACAGTGTCATGCAAATATTTACCACTAAATTCTAGTGTATTTATAGAATATAATTCTGGTATGATAAAACCAAATAGATAAGCAAAACCATTGAGAAGCTGAGATGAAGGGAGAGGTAGAACAATAAAAATATGTCAGAAATGTCAGATTCTTAATGCTCTAGAGCACCACTAAGTGTTATATCGTCTCTAAAGGTGAAGAAAGAGAGATGTACAAACTAACAAGTTCAAACTTCTGCAAAGAGGATTGCTGTGAATAGAAACTCCATATTCCTAGTCCTTCAACTTCAGGAATATCAATCTCTAATGATTTTTAATAAGGGTTTTCTGAATAATATTGATGCCATTATGGTCTTCATACTTATGTGTGTGTGTGTGCATATATATATATATGTATATATATGATGTGTGCATATATACACACATATATACATGATGTGTGTTCGCAAACATGCACACATGGGTGGTTTACCATAATGACAAATGGGAAAAGAAACAACACTGTGCTCACTAGGAAAGACTAACTTCAATGTTTCTTATGCAAAATCTACCGGTTTTCTTCCTGAAATGTATCAGATTTGGTTTATGGTTAGGAGAGATCTTTTAAGATCTCTGGTCTAAAAAGATGGTCTGCCAGCATCTACTTTTGCTTTGATTCCATTTGCATTGAGAGACAGACTAGACAGTCTCCTGAGGTCCCTTCCAATGCAATCTTTCTGCAGATGCACTTTTTTTCTTCATACTATGAATGCAGAAGAGAAATCAGAGAAAGTGCAATGGGAATGTTATTAATAGCAAATAATAATTTTAAAAACAGAACGTAGGAGGCCTATCACTTGTGTGATTTGACTACTAAACCACCGTACTTCAAAGCATATAACCTCTTCCCTCATGACTTAGTAATGTATGCAGAAAAAACCTGCAAGAGCCTGAAATTTATTCCGCTTCCAAGACATGTAGTTTGTTGTATCAACCAACTAATGCACAATATACATTAGAATTAAACCCTGTCCACCTCTCCTGAAACTACTTCAGGAAATTCATATCAAATCTGTCTGCTACAGTTAGTTTTTATGACAGAACTATTACAGAGAAATAAAGTGTCACTGGTGAAAGGAATGTCAAGCTGCTTTGAATTGGCTAAGCAGCATCTGATGTCCTCAAGGATTATAGTGCATTATGACCCTGCCCTGCCAATCTGTTTAGCTTCTGACACTTCACCATATGGGGTCAGAGCAGTGATTCCTCATATAATGCTAAATGACCTAGAAAAGACTGTAGCATTTACATTGCAAACACTTACTAACATGGCAAAGGCTTGTACAGATGCAAAAGCTTTAATGTGTATTTTGATAGCCCCATTATATTAGTAAATTTGACTATCCTTATTCCTTAATGGCTAGGTTAATCCAATAAAATCCCACCTATATGGGTTTCATATATACTTCTTTTATCTAATCTCAGTTAGGAAATGCACGCAATGTTTCTGATACCACCTGGAGAGGTGGACAGTGCTGTTTTTTATCTCTGAAAACAGAAAAAAGGTATGGCAAGTTGAATGAAAAAGAAAACAGCTTCTATCAAGTTTGCTGTTTGTGTAGATGCAAAGAAACTGGAACAATATAGGAGAAAGGAGAAAAGATGTTCTCAATAAAGTGTATTCATGCATTCTTTAAACATTCAAAACTCACTGTTTCAATGGGAGTACCAGTCTAAAAATATCCAGGCTGCAGAACCATACATACACAATGAAGAGACGAAGCTTTGAAAGTTAAAAGGTTTTTCCAAGATTTTATTTCCTTTCTTTTTTTATGAGAGAAATAAGTCTGTTTTCATGACTAAGTCATAAACGTGTATGCTAAACTAACAGAGACAATATAATCAAACATTACATTCCTTATAAACAAATGATGCCACTACTATGGAACACTCCAAAATGCAACAGAAACCTCTCTTTCAGAATGCATGTATGATTTGACAACCAAAGAATAGTATCTGGAAATTCACCCTCATTCTTCCACAAGCTTTTCAGTACAGAAAGTAAGATACAGTTTTACAGAATTACATACTGTCTGTTCTTCTTCCCAGTCTGCTTGGCTTTATTCCTGGCATGTAGCATTAACTTCATGTCACGTTAAGTTACTGTTATGTTTATGGTTACATTATGTATGTTTATGTATATATTATTGGATATAAGGAAGAAGTTCTTTACTATAAGGGTGGTGAGGCACAGGAATGGGTTGGCCAGGGAGGTTGTGAATGCTCCATCATTCACAGGTTGGTTGAAGCCTTGGGTGGCACAGTTTAGTGTGAGGTGTCCCTGCCTATGGCAGGGGGGTTGGAACTAGATGATCTTAAGGTCCTTTCCAACCCTAACTATTCTATGATTCTATGATTACCATTTTAGGTGTCTCTAATTACGCTTTCTGATTAACATCCATAAAGCTCATCCTTTTTTAAAGTGCTCATACTTCCTCAAGTATCTTCACTTTTAGAGATGTGATCTTGTGCATTTCATCCCTGTTTGAAGTCAGGGTTATATTCTGAGGTATATTTGGGTCTTTTAATTAAAAATTGCATGTAAAATATTTAGAATACTTCTGAATTATGGAATACTTTTTGTTTTGCAAATGAAAACGTGTAACCAATAGTCTTACTACATTTTATATTAAAAACAGTGCTAAATTATAATAAAGGAAAAAAAATTAAAAGAATTACAGTCTGGATTTATGTATATGTGCTGAAGATTAATGCTTTTGCTTAATTTGGGTTGAAATATATATTCTAATAAGGTGTTAACATTAGTTCTGAGAGTGCTCATCTGGCAGCCATGAATATGTTATAACAAAGTATAATTAAGCCTCTGTAAAGTTTTTATCTCTTTATACTTTATTTTTTTTTCCCTTTGGCTGAACTTATAGCAACCAGGAGGCAAGTGCAAGGACACTTTTCCAGGGGAAGTTACAGCTCCATAAATCTGCACAAGCAAATTCATTTATATGTGTTCTCACTCTCTGAAAAAGAAAGGTGAGAAAGCCACAAGGGTTCAAAGCTGTGTTTACACAGTTTTGAGGTCTCTCTATAATAGTTTTTTATTATAAAGATCTGCAGATTATCACCCAAGCTCAACCAGATGGGTGGAAAACTGAATGGGTGGAAACAACAGTAGAATATCCAGGCTCAGAATATAGCAGTTAATGAGTCAGGCTTTGCCTTAAGACTGATAACCAGTGATGTAAAGCTAGGGTCTCTAATAGGACCTGAACTCTTCAACATCTTTAGCAGCAACTTGGAGGAGATGGTACACAGCAGTTTTACCACATCTGAAGATGACACCTTACTGTGAGGACCACCCACTGTGCTAAAGGATAAGGCTGCCATGTAGGGATACCTAGGCGGGCTGGAGGAGGGGACAAAAAAAGAACCTTCTGAAATGCAAAGACAAATATTTGGCCCTGTACTGGGAAAGGAAGACACTCTTGTCATGCTACAGTCTGGGCTGTGAGTGCTGAGGGAGCAGCTCTGTGGAGAATTGTCTGGGGGTCCTGGTGGACAGGAGGCTGGAAAAGAGCCCTGGTAGCACTGACAGGCAACAGCATTGTTTGCTATATTCAACAAGGCAAGAGCTGATATCAACATTTATTACAGGTTTATAGAATGCTGTATTACTTTTTGGGCTTCCATTGGAAAAAAAAGATATTTGTCTGCTGAGAAATTTCAGCAAAGGGCCGCTGGGCTGGTCAGGGTCTGGAGCACTTGCCCTGTGAGGACAGGCCGAGGAAGTGAAACTTGGTCAAACTGAGGAAGAAATGGTTTAGGGAGATTTAATAGCAGCCTTCCATTACCCGTGGGGAACATATTGACAGAACAAAGCCAGACTCTTCTCAGTGGTATATGGTGTGACAAAAATAGACAAAGCTGTGAGCTGAAACAAAAGTGGATCTGATTAGATACAAGAAACTCTTCCACTGTGAGGAAAGCTCCTCACTAGTGGATGAGGTTGCCCAGATAGGCTGTGAAGTCAAGGTTTTCAAGACTGAATAAAACCCCTAAGCAACCTTTATCTGACCTCATAGCCAAGAGGTCAATCCAACCTGAATTTGCCTGTGATTTCATAAGAATTACTACTCATCTAGAGCTAATATTTGATTAAAGGTGCTACATCTGTATTAATAAGCAACTGGCCACAGGCAAATGTGACTGTACTCAACTCTTGCTGAGCCCCTAGGGCTCCACAGCTCCCATGGCTCTGCCTGCAGTATATAACAGAGCAGTACCAGCTTGCTAGGAGAAGGCTGCTGTGTTCTAACAGGGGAGCAATAGGTAAGGTCACTTCAAGGAGGTTACTAATGCTTTCTGGTCTTCCTCAGGAAGCAAGGTAGCTCTTCTCCCCACAAAAATGAATATGTACATATCATTTTGTGGCCTTCCCATTCCACATAATAACTGGGGAATACACAGTGAATGCACCTCGTGTTTGCGAATGTCAGTAAACACTGTGAATGCTGTTGAAAAAATTATTGCAACATATTAGAAAGTGTAATAATCTAATTCATTTGGCATTATAAATATTGAATTCTTTGCCTGTTTTAGCAAACCAATAGTGCAGCTTTATCACTGCAGCCACAATGGCAAACTTATCTAGATCCATGGTCCAAAGTTCTCAAGAGGTGAGAGTCATGGGATGTGACCAAGATGGATTCATCAGATGTAATTCTGGGTGAATTTACCATTTGTCTCACAAATAATTACTTTAAATGGAGCAGTATTGCAGCTAGAGGCAGCAGGGAAAGAACAGTGGAGTGCCCAAAGCTTCCTACACTTGTATTGTGCACAAGACACTGAGGAAAGCAGGAGGAATCAAAGAGAAAATGGGGAGTGAGTGAATGCTGATGCAGGGTGGGAGAGAGAGGGAGGAAAAAATAAAGCTGGCAGTGTGGAAAATAGCATAACAGAGTCATGGTTTTCTCCAGCTGAAGGTATTTTCAGAAATAGAATCTATCTACTGGAATTGAGTATAAGGTAACCATAAAACTTCCATCAGTATGTAATTATCTATTATCCAGAACACCTTTACTTATCAATTTCTGGCTAATACATTCTTTGTACATTTCATTTCTTAGCTGTTGATTTCAGGTATTGGTACATTTAAGTACATACTAAGCATCAGATTATTCTGACAATGATGTCTGATAATAAGTAAAGCACTGTGGAGCTGCAACTAGGAGAGAAAACCTAGTGCAATACACTACAACTGAAAACTTGTTTATTCAGATGAACTGTATCTATATTTCCTCAGTAAAGATGTAGTCAAGATTTCATCAACCTTTTCTCCTTTTTCTCCTGCCTGATGAAAATATTCTGTAGTCATCATATAGTAAAAGCCCTCCCACCCATTAAGTGGGTTACTTAGGTCTTTTAGATACTATAGGATAAAACTAACTCCCCCCCATACTAAACTATACTCCCCTCCAAACAATGTTATTCTTTTTTACTAAGTAAATCATCTGATCCAATTATGCCTAGCATTATGCAGAAACTCCTGACATTTCTTTGGGAAGACTTTCTCAAGCTGCATACTCTGCCTGTGAGTCCTGTGACCTTTGATTTATCTGAATTATCTCTGGAAAATGTGCAGCAGATACCTTAGTTTACTGATCAGCACAAGAATGGAAAGAAATACCTCAGAACTTCTTTTTACCTTCACTTCTGTTCTCTTCCCACTCCTTCCTCTCTTCAGAGACAGTTGTTAGCATCTGCAGCTCCGTGGTGCTGACAGCCCAGTTCAGAAAGTCCTATGATTGCAATGGCCTCATCTGGAGAATATCTACCCAGTGTGAGGGGGAAGAAAATGGTACCTTGTGAGGGAGAGAAGGAAAACTAGATTACGGGAATGAAGGGCATAGAGAACTGAGTTTGTCTACTCTAGATGCAGTACTTTTGGAAAGCCTAATGGGAATTTGTTCTGGAACTGGATGCTTTACTTTGGCTTGTTAAGGTGGAAGAGTTATTTCAAATACCAAGCAGCTGAACACTCAAAGAATGGCAAACCTGGAATGGGTGGCAAAAGCAGGTATTGCCTTTTTATGAGATAGGATATCATTACAGCTCAGCAGTTTTTAACATCCTCTAAAAAGTCTACTCACTAGATGTGTACACAATATTCCAGTTCCATTTCATTACCAGTAAGGTAAAAAAATTCACTTTTCTTCTTACCTGATAACAGGTACAGGTGACAGACTCACTCTAGTGCACTAAGGGACTGTTCTCAGCAGAGAGGCTGTTTTGCTGTGTTGTCCCACCAAAGCACTCTGTATCATGTCAGGCTTTATTGATCTGTGTGAATGCATGCTTCTAGATCAGTGGACATCTGCCACAACAGTAGCAGAGCACTCCTTAATTGCCATTGCCGAAAGGCCTTGCTTTCTTCTCTGCAGAGATCTTGAAGAACAAACCTTGAAGTGGTATGTGTGACAATGGTCACTAACTAATTTCCAGGGAGCTGCCATTTCTTTCCTTTGCACAGCTAAGTTGCCAGCTGTTCTAGGTACAACTCCAACCATGCACGAGGTGTTGTTGAGTTTGTTGTTGTTTCGGTTTTTGTTTGTTTGGTTAGGTTTTCCTTAACTGCAAATAAAATTTGATTTCAATTGTAAAGCAGGACACCTACATGGATGTACAAAAATTCTCTATGTGCCTAGGCAGAAATCTATCTTTGGATCCCTTTATTGCTTAATGACACAGCCTTTCTCCAAGTTAATGAAGAAGTATATATGAAAGTACCTGAGTCCTGTTAGGAATCAGCAAAGCTGTAGAAAAATCCCAGTGAGGACTTTTGTTACATAGCTTTAGCAATTGCATAATTATGTAATTGTTATGTTTCTTTGTTTAGCATGGGCGCTGTGGTCTCATTGATCAGTGCAGCAGTACTAAAATGGCCGTGATTTCTACCAGCGCAATAAGACATGTTGGCTGCTACATTCATAGGGATAAATTGGTTATTTTACAAAGTCTCAAAGGGTGAAGGCTTGGGGGTTTTATTTTAATGTTTGTCACATGATCTCGCTGCGTGACATCGCAAATCTCCCATCTCTGCTTTGTTGGCCTATATGCATGAATAATTTTCCCAGTGCTTGTTTGTAGCCAAGCAGGAGAAAAAGAGAATTACCGCTGCACAATCTCTTGTTGTCGGTGATCAGCATTCCGATGGTCTGAGCTGGCTTACAACAGTGTAAAGACATCAGTGGCATGTGTTATAATATATTGAGCATTGTACTCCTGAAGAACGCACGAAAGAAAGAACATTGTTCTACTAGGGAGCAATTCATCGGGTTTTTCCCAGAGACTCTTGGGTCAAGTTTTTATAGGCCTATTTGATTTTCAAATTCTTTTTCCCCCTTTTTCCTCTCAGTGAGCCATAGTGTCCAAACTTGTCTACATTTACTTCCCATGTTTTGTGCATGGTAGATGTCCTTTAAAAAGAGTATCTCAAATAAGTCTTTATTCTTGTTTTGTTGGCTCTTATTCTGTGTTTTCATGAACTCTGGCCCTGGCCATGGCAACTGCAAGAAAAATGTTAACATTGATTGACAGGATTAAGAAAGCCTCCATGCCTATCCGCATTTCAAACACTTTGGGAACAATGGTGTTTGGTGTGATTGAATTAATGAGATATCGTGGACTGTCAAAAGAGCACACATACTTTACATAAACCTGATTATCTTTGCATGGCAGAAATGAAAAAAAGGAGGGAACAGAGGTTTGGCTTTCACTCATACCTCCAAAGGAGCCATCAAAGTGTGTGCCCTGGCTCAGAGACTGATGTGCCCGCTCAACTGGCCTGCCCTCCCTTTCTCTCCACATTCTGCCTGGCTTTGCTTAGCATACATCAGCCATGGGCTTTAACAAGTCTATTCAGGCTGCTGGGCCCAAAACAACACTCTTTTCACAACTCAGCACCTCTGTGCTGATTTTTTTTTTCCTAGGGATCTATTATTTAACTTGAACTAAGCATACATTTCAACAATTAGACCTGAACTGGCTCCTACCACCCTAGCTTAACCCCGAAGAATGACATCAGTCATTATACAACATATACTTTGAGAGGTGAGCTACAGCTGGTGCTCCCTTTAGCAATAGAACTACTGGACATAGAAGAAAGTTTCATAGGGAACCTCTTCCCTCTAAACTCTTTAAATGATATTTCTATCCTATGGAAAATGTCCCAGCAGGCACAGTAATATGATGAATAAATACAACTCATTGAAGTAATATTGTATCTTAGCATAAGTTATTTCTTTTTTCTTTTTACGCAAGAGGACATCATGGATTAAGAGGCTCTGAAATGAAATGTGATCCAAAAGCAGAAAGGATTCTACCTACCTACACACCTGTCTGTCTATCTGTCTACTTACCTGTCTTACAACCTCTCTAAAAATTTTACGTGGTGCTTATTGCCACAGATGAGCATTGCTTCCCTGCACATGCAGCCCTGGCTTACTGAAAGTTGTCAGTTTAACAGAGGTGGTATTTGTTTAACTGCATAGTTTATATCAGGTATTCCTTTTTCTTTTTTTTTTTTTTTTTTTAAAAAGTAGTTTTTTTTTTTTTTAATAAATTCCTTAAATTTATAATTTTTTTTGATCTTTTT
>JBAFWW010013497.1:31853-51284 GCA_036873685.1 Agapornis canus | reverse complement strand
CAATAGGGCCAGGCATCTGCTTTTCCCCTCATCAATAGTAGGTGTGATAGGTATTTACAATAGACAAGACTTTTGTTTAAGCAAGTGAATTTCTCTAACCTTCTTGTACAGCCCCTCTGTACTACCCCCCTGTACTAACCCCTGTATCAAAAATATCATTTAGTTTGTAATGTATCTTTCTTTTAAAAATAATCTTTTATTAACAGACATTTGTAAGGACAGGAAAATGTCATTGATACTCATCTGTTTACTTTGTAACACAGTACTGGAGCTGCATTTTAATAATTAAAAATAAGCATAAACTTAGGAAAAATGTGTTTCTTTTTTTCATCTCTGTTCATCTTTTATTGTGGAAACCAGCTGGCATTTGCAGTAGCACATCAGCTGTGGCTTCATTAAACTCCGCAGCCACTTTGATGAGTTTTGAATGTCTAATCCATTTTTCATAGCATAACACAGATATACAATACAAATTAGGCACACAGATGACTTAACTTCTTACAGAAGATATGAACTTATCAAAAAAAAACCAAACCCAAAACATTCAAACTAAAATCTGCAGACTCAGTAGAAGTAAGAAACCAAGTCTGTATTTTTGAAGAATTGCATGTTCCACGTGAATAGCATTTTCCCATCTTTAACTTCAAGCACACAAATGCCTTCTGAAATCTCTCTTGGCTGCTCTCCCTCCCCCAGAAATATTCAAGCTTTTAAGTTCTTTGTTTAGCACCTAAATCTGAAATACCTGATTTTTGACAGTGCAGCTGTGCTGGTAGAATGGCCACTGCTCCAGGAAAATAGATTACATCGAAATGCTTGGCTTGACTTTTTAAGCGCTACCTTTGAGCACATTGCTCCTAGTGTTTATCTATCTGAATAGAGACTTCGTGGTCTTAGGTATTTCCTACCATGAAAAAGAGGAAATTCTGCAGAACATGCCAGCAGGCAACGTTTGTTCCATAGGGATGGGACTGTCTTAGAAACATCTTATGCATGCCAGCAGCTCACAGAGGCTCTGGTGTCCTATGGCCACCCCGTGCACTTCTAGTGAAGACTGGTGCATGCCTGAGGGGTTTGGGAAAGCTGTAGGTGGCTGCTCTCAGGTGTCAGCACCTCAGGTAATTTCTTTTGACAGTTCTTGAAGTGTGAAGGAGATCCTGCTATTGCAGATTTTTACTGTTGTTCAGTAATTGCTGCTGCTAGAAAGGTCTTGTGGAGACATTTAGGAACCAGGGAGGAGATACTGCCTTGGAGGCTGGCCCTGCTCCTCCATCCACAGCACTATAGCCTTGCCTACTCACAGGAAGAGAAGACAATGCTAAATTCCCTTTATTTTTACAGTATATGAAGGACTGGCTTTGGACAGAAAGACTGGAGATCCTTCTTGATACTGAAAAAATTTGGTGGGCTGTGTGTGGAGGATGATGACTGATGGCACTGGTGCACGGTAGCAGGGAATGTGTTCTAGTATGAGATCTCCCATTTGCTCATCTTTGTTTTGCAAGATGGGAGTGGGATTAAAGTAAGGATTTCATCACTTCATTACTACAGGTAGTATGAAAAAGAGAAAAAGAAAGTATAAAACTTCTTTCTGCAAATCTTACAGAATCTCATGTGATAACTCACTATTTATTGCTCCACTATGTGTCAAGCAAATGCAGAGGTCTGCAGCCAAGGGACAGCAATGGAGGTGGGAGGACTTTAATCAACTCATTCAGATGTGTTGCCAAAGTCCTATATCCATCCTATGGCTTTATTTCCTTAGTCGCGGATGAAGCTTTGTATGCTAGAGGCCCTGTGTCAGATCTGTGGTCGAAGCAGTTGTTCATCAAAAGGCAATCTTCACTGCTCTCCAAAAGCAAAACTGAAGTAGTCTGTGCAACTTTTGTCAGAAACAAGTCAGCCAGTGTTTCCACTGTTGGCCCAGATCAGGACATTAACAAGTAGCCTGCTGATTAATACTTCAGCTGTAACAGCATCAGAGGTTTTCAAAGCAACAGTAAATTGAGAAGTAAGGTAGAAAACTGACAACAAACCCCAAAGGGGGACAGTCATGTAGAAGTTTGCATTTCCCTCTACTCCTCTACTCTAGCTGCATTTTTTTGGAGTTGTTTTCTTGTCAGCCCTACTTGAATGGCTGGTTATGTGACTACTGCAGCCTGCCAAGAGCAGCTCAGGATATAAATGTATAGATGAGTTTGTGGCATTTTCCTCTTAGTTCTGCAGTGTTCTTGTGGGCTTCAGGTGGTAGTGCTATTGATTTTTAATAGAAGAATTGCTGCTGCTCTCCTGTACACTAAACTAGTAACTGCTTAGTATTGGCAAGCTCACAATCAGCAGTGTTTTGGGAAATGCAATAAAAAAACCACTCTAACATGCAGTCTGCCATGCGCTTGACTTCAAAGGGACCTGGAAGCAGAGTTCAGCCATACATAACTCTTCTATACTTCCAAAGCACTCCTGCAAAAACAAGACAAATATCATGCCAGCAAGAGTAGATGTCTTTGAAGACACCAACAAGAAGGAATGGAAGCTAGGACCTGATTATGAAAAGGTTGTACAGGGCTGGTAAGGCTATAGCACTGCATTCAATTGTGAGTTTTCCAGGTTCAAGTATCTCTGAGGGTTGATCAGCCTAGGGTGTGCAGAAAAAAAGTGATTCATCCACTGTTAGTTAATTTATTTCTGGAAACTAATTACAGAACATTGTTAAAGTATTCTGTAATATTATGATAGGCTTCTATTTAAGTAAAAGAAGTTTAAGCAGTCTGGTTAATCTTTGAGTATAATTCTTACATTGGTTTGCTTCATCCTGAGCAAAGTATGGCTGGCAGATGTCCATAAATATAGATTACTTTTAATGACATGGCACTTTTCAGACTGGGAAAAATTCATTCAAGTAATTCAATACAAAAGACCATACTTATAAAAGTGGGGGTTTTGTTTGATGTTTTGGGTTTTTTTGAGTGGTTGGTTTTTGTTTTTTTTTTTTTTTTTTTCAAAGACAAAACAGGCCTTAAGAAAATACTACTGGGAACATGAAAAATAACCAACTGCACTAAATAAAAGTGCAGATGTTTTATTATATCAGTTTAAGAAAATCCACAACATGCACTCAATATACTAGGATTATATCCACTAATAATTGCAAATGGTATTTCAAATGCAAAGAGATATTCTGTTAATGAGTGGTGGAAAGGCAACACCTTTTTTGAAAGACTTTGTTGATACAAAATTGTTTCCCTAAGGCAAGCAATATAACAAAATACAACAGAATCCTAATCCCACCTCCTAATACATCTCCTAATCCCATGATTCTCAAAGACAGCTGGTAGAAAAAGGAATTTTTGACAATCTGGATACAGAAAACATTAACTTCCTCTGTTGATACTGACTTCCCTTCAGAATAATTTTGAATGTTCATATCTACATAGAGCCAGTTTGGATTTTTTTTTTTTCTCTTGCTATCCTAATGGTATTTTCTCTTTTGGCTGTCTTAGACTCTGAGTTATTTGCAGTAGGAATTTTCCATGTTCATCATTGTAACACAGGCCTAGCCAAATTAAATACCCTTGTCTGTTGTCAGAGCAATTTCTGTGACTAAATCACTGTTTCTCCTTTGATCTCTTGAAGAACTCACACATGAACTTGCTAGAGTACCATCCTTTACATGCCTCCCCAGTACTGAAGAGAACTGCTCTGCTTTATTTCCCCATTAAGTCATATATGCCCGAAGGACATCACTGTGTCCTCAACAGCTCAGATCTAATAAGTAAATCTCACTTGAAAGCATTCAGACCATTATAAGGTTTCCCTTCTCTTAGACAAAAAAATTACCAGAAACACATTTCTAGTCCTTACATTGAGATCTCATGAGATATTGAAGATATTATTAGCTAGAGCTGAACACAGCTTTAGGGAAAGTCCTGGAGTTTTCCAACATATTTCCAATGGCATCCAAGTGTTTGGGCAGGTTTTAGTTGCTCACACATTTTCTGATATAACTGAGACAAAAGTGGCATATGGATTGAAGGAATGCTGAGCAAGGAGCTCAGAAGTGGACTACGGAAGCTTACCAGGAATGTTTTAGTCTGTAAATCCACCCGAAAATCTATCACAAGGTGCATTTCTTCTCATGAGGGTCTGACTTTAGACAAAGAAGTCTCCCTGACAGCATTTTGAAACGTCTGCTTTAGATGAGTAACAAGGAACAAAGGTACCTGCTGTACAACTACCCAGCACTCTCCAGGAGACTGGAGGGTGTTATTCTTCTGAAAACCAGCTAGCTCATCACAAACTGACAGCACTTGAATGGACCAGTCCTCTAGCTCTGATGTATCTCAAGTGCCCTGCTAGGTCAATTACATTAAATGTATCAGCAATATTGACAGACCAAGTTTTGTCTGGCCTTTTCTTTTGGCAATGAGAATAGCAGTTAACGGAACATGTGCTCAGAGAACATTTTAATAAAGCTAACAAATGTACATATCTTGTTTGAAATGCATAACTTCCACTCATACTGGCCAGGACAGTTCTCATTTACCAGTTTTATTTTCTACAAAGGCTTTGAAATTGAGATTTCATTTCAAGTCGGCAGCACCAAGGGCCAGGATAACTCAGTGGGATGGTTTAATCGATCATAATTTCTTAATTGTTTTCCTTCTATAAAGCTTGACAGCAGCTGTGCAATTCTTCTGGGATGTAGACTGTACTGTACATGAATGTTCTTACTCCAGGCTAGAAATGAGTTAGCTACACTACAGTGCAGCTGTGACCTGGCCTACATACACTGTATTGCAGAGTGTAGGATTTCCAACGATTTAAAAAGTAAGACTATCCCGCAGTTTACACAATGTTTTCTGCATTTCTGCATCAATTTAGTTGTCATTCTAACTGATACTGAATGTTAAAAGGTATTTAAAAACTATTTTGTTGCTATCCCTGAAGAAGACACTGTCATTGGAGACTGCACCCTGTGGCAGGGACTCAGACTGGAGCAGTTTGTGAAGAACTTCAGCCTCTGCAAAGGATTCACATTGGAAGAGCTCATGAAGAATGGGAGGGACCCCACGCTGGAGCAGGGGAAGAGTGTGAGGAGCCCTAATGTGAGGAGGAAGAAGCAGCAGAGATAGTGGGTGATAAACTGAGCACAACCCCCATCCCCTGTCCCCTTGTGCTGCTGTCAGGGAGGAGGTAGAGAATTCATGAGTAAAATTAAGCCCAGGAAGAAGCATGGGTGGGGGAAGGTGTTTTTAAGATTTGGGTTTATTTCTTATTACTGTCCTCTGATTTAATTGGTAATCAATTAAACTAACTTCCTAAAGTCCTTCCTGTTTTGCCCATGACAGTAATTGCTGAGTGATCTTTCCCTGACCCTATCTCAACCCACAAGTTGTATTTTCTCTCCTCTGCCTAGTTGAGGAGGGGGAGTTATAGAATGGCTTTGGTGTCCAGCCAGGGTCAGCTCATCACAGGTGGGTGATGACTGCTGATGATGCAGGCTGCTCCACATGTTGTAAGGGAAGCTCAGCATGTATGGAGTGACATATCACAGCTATCCAGTAATAGTAAAACCATCATTCTTATTCCACTAATAATAAAACCCTCCATTCTTTTTTCATTGCTGTGCTTTGCATCTGATAACTTTCTAGTTCATATACCTATAATATGAAGCCAGTACAATGTTGCTGTTTCCTCCTCAACAAGCTAGAGGCACCTGCAGTTTCCCCATCTTCCTGTTGATAATGTATCTTCATCTAGCTACTGGGCAGAGCTACCTTTTCAGAGAAAGTCGTCAGAGCTGTGAAAACAGGACAGGCAGGACCCAACTTTGACAAACACTACAGGAATCACTCTAGAGCCAGCAAAAAGAATATTTACTTCCATGACTACATGTCTGAAAAGCTGGGTTTTCTCCACACCAACTGCCAGAGTCTGCTGACACCAGGATTTTTATAGTGCCTTTCTGCCAATCTGCTGAAAATAATATGCCTTTTTGTTTCTGAAAGTGGGAAACATGCTACGCTGCTGCATTTTATGCTGACGGGCAAAATAGACGCTACTTACACTTCCCAGCCATCACAGGCGGTTGCCTGGCTTAGCCTGTGATAGACCAAAGGCTAAGCAGAGCACTTCCTCTTTTGTTCTCATTTTCTAATATTGCTTTCACCACCTTGGCAGTGGTAAAAATAATATCACCCAAGACAAGAAGAACAAGATGGGAAGGAAACACATTTTAACTAACAACACAGACCTCATGCAAGTAGAGGAAAGTCCATTTTTAAACCACGAGAATCTGATTCCAGGCCCCTTGGGAAACCACAGCAGATAAACAGTTGCCTTAAACTGGGCGAGTCAAATTCTTCATTTTGTTTTAAAGATAAAAAATGTTGTATTGACTCAGCTCTGAGCCCATACAGCATTGAAGTGAATCCAATTCCATGATGCATTAACAAGCAAAAGATTATGATGTCACCACAAATATTATGAAGCCACTATTTTGAAAACATAAAAGCAGAAAAACAGATTTACAGGAGCAAGATGCACCAAGTTAGGATTCTTTTCTTTCTTACTTTTCCTTTGAACAATAATGAGTAAAGCTCTCTAATTTGAGCCCATGATGCTTGTTTGCTATAATGCTTATTAGTATGACATAATGACTACACAAAATGGAATGATGACAGGCTTTAAAATAAATAACTTGTTTGACTGAAATAATTCTGTGTATCTGTTTTTCATTTTCAGTTTTGTTCATATCAGTAGTGCCCTATTTTTATTTACTCATACCTCTGGGATTCAACTTTTTGCTTCTATCTTTACGGTCCTAGTATAGTCATTGCATGGTAAAAGGAATGTGGTGAAGGAGAGGAACAAATAATAGGTGAAGCTGCAGCAAGTGGCACAAGGATACAGTCCCTTCCTGGAAAGAGGATTTTGTGGCGAACCATTTCTCCCATAATGCATCCCACAGACCATATATCCACTAGAATAGCAGAGACAGGGAAGTGAAGAAGGAGGGAAAAAAAGCAAAGTTAACTACGATATTTCATTCCTAAAGGAGGGGAAAAAGAGCAGGTTGATCAGAACAGTACAGTTTGGTTTGTGTTTTTGTTAGGGTTTGGGTTTTTTTGTGTGTCTCACCAAAAGCTTAAATAAATAAGGAAATAAGTAAAAGCTGTGTCAGTCAGCTTGACAGTAGTTAGTAACAATGGTGGAAAAAGTTTAAAATCAACATTTTTGGGGAAAGGCTCACAGATAGCAAGTAAAGAACAAGTAACAACTGCACAGAGTCTTGGTATATAACGAGTTTATGGTGAAAAAAACCCCAGGTTTTTGTTTTGTTTGGGTTTTTTGTTTTGGTTTTTTTTTGGTAAGAAAAAGGTAACAATAAAAAACCTCAGCCCAGACAATGATCAACTGGAATAAATCCTACTTGCAGCCAGGCAGTTTCTTGGTTTTGCCCTGCAGGATGGAGTCTCTTTGCAGCAGTACAGAAGGGGTTCTACTCACATAAGTTAAGGCTGTATAAATACCACCCTTAAGGGTTATTTAAAACTCCTGCTTCAAGATCTGTATTTATGTCCTAGGTACCTATTTATACATATCTGTACCTACATACCAACTGGAAAGAACCGGAGACTGTGACCTGTGTGGACTCTGTTTTTTACTGCATAGCTACTCAGAATAAATGCTAAAACAACCCCTTTTCACAACAAGTACCATCAAAACTAAGAGCATTTTTTAACCTGATCCTGCATTTAGCTTTTAGATGCAATATGCATAGTTGCATTATCTGCTTGACCTGGCTGGTTTGGGGTGTTTTTGTCATCTTACAACAAAAAAGACTAGATAGATAGTGACACAGTATGAACAGAAAGGACAGACCTGCATTCCATGTGAGGGGGAAAAAACTGTTTTTAAATACTTTAAAAACTATATTGTTTCTCAGCTTGGAATCTTCATTTTGTGGTCATGCTTGACCTGCACAACCAGTTTCTCCTCTTTTTGTTCTCCTTTTTATCCTTCAAAAGCAATCCAAACCAAACCAAAGAAACAAACAAACAACTCATTTCTTGGTAAAACAAAATGAAGGTGAAATATTCCGTTTGGGAAAAGGAGGGTACAGGTATCAGGGGCATGGGACAGCAAGAGCATGCCTGAGGCAGTGGCAGAGTTTTCTTCAAACTGACAGTTATGGGACCTTCCACAGAAGGGCAGCAAACTGGTGGTAATTATGCATCTTTAGCCAACCAAGTGCAGAAAGAAAATGAAAGCAGTGAACAGTTCTTATACAGGCAGTATACGTAGTAAGTAAGGGAAAAAAGGCAGGGGAGTTTCAGTAATGTGGCAGCATAGGCCAGAGCAGGGAAGCAAAAACCAACCCTTTCTGTTGACTTCCTTGGGAGCTGGATCAGAGCCTCCAAGCAGACCAGATCCTCCAAGGAGAAAGCTGACCTTCATTTTCAAATAATTTATTTTCTTTCTCTCTTTACTTTACTTTGGCTTTGTACGAGTTGACAGAATCATTCATCTTGAGCCAGATTCATTGCCCAAGGAAGTCAAAGGAAGTCTCCATGTTAACTTCAGTGGGCATTTGAACAGGACCTTTGGATGTGGCAAACATTCTTAGTACCTTCCCAGCTGTGTACTTCATCACAACAGTGTCTAACTTTTTCTTGGTGCAATTTTAATCATGTGAAAAGCAAGTGCTTTCTCTGTCCTTTCAGGGACTATAACAACAACAATAGTAATCATCTACTACATGTCTGGAGAGGAAAAAAATAAACACAAAATAATTCATTTCAGAACAGAAGGAGCTCTGGATTTTGACAAAGGAACCATGTAAGCATGCTGAGCCCAGTTCAAATCCCTAACAGCTTATAAAATTTAACAATTACAAAATACTTTAACGAAGATTATTCCTTTTTCAGAAATTATCCTTTTCACTTAGACTGTGCTTAATAATCCTCTACTTTTCAGACTTTAATATTGAAATGTGTGCTGTAAATTCATAAACATTACAAATAATTCTTGCAGAGACTTGCTAATTTGGAGAACATTTTGTTAACATGGCTTTATTGTGTAAGTCATGAAATCAGCACCCAAAATCAGTTCAATGCCCTTTATAGGATACAGTTGGCTGCTAGTATAAGTTCTCCCACAGGTTATGTAACCTCTTCAATGTAAATTACATAGGACATTTCTTAATAAACTCCTGGTTTTGACATTTGCTGTGTTTGTCATTGAAAAGTTTCCGTGTCAAACAGTGGTGGCTTTTGACAGCAGAATCTGAGTTCTAGCTGAGTTTTCACCACTATATGTTGAATCCCCTCCTTTCCTGCCTGGCCCACCTGGCACTCAGAGACAATTCACAGCTATGTTACAAAATGAGAATCACTTATTAAGTTTTCCCTTCATTCTCTGCAAAATGTGAATTCTTCCTTACCTGTTCCTCTATAGTGAGCATCCCCTACCAGCTTTTCACAGTCTTTCCAGGGATCAAGAGGTATCTAGATCCCTCACAGACTGTTCAGAGCAAAATCCTATTTATATCTAGTGAAATTACATACAAATCAGGTGCATGGTTTTTTTTTAGCTTTAGCTAAAACACATGAAAACTGTCAGCAAAACTTGTGAGTTTAGTTAAACCTACCATAAAGATAGAAGCCATTCCTGATATTCAGACTGAGCTCTGGATATGGAGAAATTCTGGGAGGGTTAAGGTACCCTATTTCAGCTTGTATCTCATCTTCCCTCAAACAATTCAGAGACCCAGACTCAAATTTAGAGCACATCACTCATTCAGGAATTTCAGTGGTTTTCACACTGTTTCACAGTCACAGAAGCCAAAGAGAAAGAGCTAACTGTACTTGCTAAGTTCAACCATAACTAAGAACAAGGCTCTTATTGCTCTGCAACTCCACAGTGATACGTCCACCAACACAGCATCCCAAATACATTCACTAGCTGCAGTACACAACAGTGAGAAACTGCTCTAAATGACCTGCCTTTTAAATTATGTCATTTCCCATTATGTTTTTTTTTTTCTCTTTGTGCCCCTTACAATTGTAGAAGTAGACTTTACACTTTGGGTCCTACTGTGCTTGCTACAAAATTGCAGCCCTACCGTTCTCCTTGTAGCCCATTCCCAAGATGACCTCTGGTGCTCTGTAGTAACGTGTCACCACATAGGGAGTCATCATGAAGCTAGTGCCCGCAGTCCTGGCCAGTCCAAAATCCAAAATCTTCAACGTGCAGTCAGATTTTACTACAATATTACTTGGTTTTAAATCCTGCAAAAAGATAGTGAAAAGACATGACTGACTTTCATAAAGTCAGGCATAGCTGTCATATGAACTGATATTTTAGATCAGCTTTAAAATAGTGTTTTACTCTCCTGACACTTACAGCTACTATCAAAATACTTTAAAATACAGAGCAAAACCTTGCTACTGTTTCTCTAAGCAAATTCTTCTGGAAGATGTTCTAACTTCAGATACAGTGGGGCTTTACCTGGACAGCAGGATCCTACTGGTGTTAATTGCTTTTAGTGGTTCAAGAAACTCAAATGGTACTCTGGTACTAATCCTGAGTTTTTGGGGTGGTTTTTTTTTTCATGCTGTGAGCCTAATAGAGACATCCCGACTGTACGTGTGCAGATACCTTAACGCTTCATTTATAATAATTCAACTCATCCTTTGCCAGTTGACTATTGGAAATCTATAATTTGCTAACCATATGACATGCTAAGAAAGGGGACTTTTATATACTGTAAAGCAATGTCCACTTTGTAACCCATTTTATCAGCCCTCATCTTCTTCCTCCATTAATGGACGGGAACCATTTTTGATTGTTTTTTGGTGTTTTTTGGTTGTTTTGTTTGTTTTTTTTTTCATCTGGAAATCCCAAATTAGTAAAAGCACATTTCAATAAAGATGATAACTTGGGGTATTTTCAACCTGTTCAGAACTGCCTCCTGCACTCTCTCATATGAACCATTCTGCATGTCAGCAACAATCACACCCCTAGCTTTAACAGCCAGGTACCACATTCTTACCAGCCACAATATTCTGACATGAAAAAGCAAATGAGAGGATGCAGAAGACTTAACAGTCTTTTAATTTGTTTTAGCATACATAAATGATG
The DNA here is from genome assembly GCA_036873685.1 of Agapornis canus. Classification (NCBI taxonomy): domain Eukaryota; kingdom Metazoa; phylum Chordata; class Aves; order Psittaciformes; family Psittacidae; genus Agapornis; species Agapornis canus. The sequence continues at coordinate 40,139 of JBAFWW010013497.1, read as the reverse complement.
GCAAATGCCAATTCCATACACCCTAACTTTTGCAGATCCTGACCAAGAAATACTTGGACCACAGTGCATCAATTCAAAGTGGCTGAATGTCATGTGTGTTAAATGTAGCCAGCTGCATTTTCAGGACAAATAACACTAATCCACACCTTTCAGAGATCATAATCACTTTGAAAATTTCCAGTGTTTATTATTGGGTTATTATTTATTTTTAATAATCACATTACCTTTTCATTGATAAAATTTACAAATAATCTCATCCCTAACACAAACACAAAGCTACCCTGTTAAGGGGATGAACCATGATTCATAAGTTTATAGTCATTTTGTTGGGAGATAGGGCTTTGATCCACAGTATGCAGCAATCTCAAGTGCTTTCTAAAGTCTTTATGATGATGCTTCCCTAAATTTTAAACCAAAGACCCCTTACCCTGTGAATAATTCCTGCAGAGTGAAGATGCTTGATACCACAGAGCATCTGGTACAGTAGATAAGACATGCGTTCATGGTCTAGCTCCATCTGAATGACCTGGCACAGATTGGCATCCATTAATTCCATTACCAGGTAACTGAGTGAAAAAGCAAAGTCAGAGTGTTATTGTTTGGTTGAAGAGGAACCACAGCATCATCTCAAATAAGTAACTATGCCTTCTTGCTCAATATTGACTTTATTTCTAGGGACTGGGAGTAACACAGCTGGAGACTGGGCCCACTCACAATGCTATCATTGTGGTGTTTGCTTCTCACTACACCGTCTCATGGCAGAGATACCATTCCTTTAGCAATCCAGAAAAACAGCTGGATTGCTGGCCCTTTCTTGGTGCATTCCCCATGACAGAGACTATACCCTACATGAAGCAGCAAGACACTGAAATGTGCAGAAAACAGAAGAGTCAAGCATCAAAGGACTGTTTGTCCTTTGACCATTATGAGGAATGGCTATCACAGTACATGTAGGAATTAGAGAGTAATAAAAATATCTGAGAGTAAAAATATCTGCTCTACACAGGTCTGCAGTGACAATATTATGAGGGAATTCCAAAAGCCAAAACCAGAACAATAGTTGCATGACTTCAGCCATCATTGTCTGTTATCACTACTGATACTAGATATAGAATGGGAATACATTTCCATACAGTGTATACAGAATATGGGAATGACTAAAAGGTAAAAGGAGTACAACTGTATAAATCACTGAATGTTTCAAATTTCATTCAGGGCCAGTTCATACCATGCACAGTAGCACTTGTACAGTAGGGCAGTGTTCAGCAGAGATGTTAGTTGTGATCTACATTTAACACTAGTTCCCCAGGCAAGTAATTTCATGCAGTTCAAGGTTATATCAAAACAAATATGAAATGAGGAAACATTTCACTTCAGTCTTTTTTTACAGGATGTTATTTCAGACTGAAATGCCACATATATATTAGGGAGTCACATAGCAACCAACATTCCCCTAGCAAACTAATAGCACAAAAGCAGACCCTTTTAACTACTCAGGCCTCTTCATCTGCATCTGAAGGCAAACACAAGCATTGACCTCTCAAGAAAAGCCATCAACTAGGTTTGCACACTATTATGCTGTTTAGGAAGGCTGGTGTTTGCCAACTTATAGGTGTCTAAAGTGCTCTCAGTATGGGTATGAAGAGTGCCTACTCACAGTGTACACTACACATGATCTTCTTTAGAGGGGCTTATAACATTTGCCTTTTGAGAAGTTATTGCATTCCAGGTACACTGTAATCCCCTCCCATCTCTAAAGCTTTAGTTTAATTACAGCCTGTGTTACTTACACATCCTGGAATTCCTCCAGAGATTTCTGTGGTGTGAAGACATTTAATAAACTGATAATCTGAAAAGCAAAATACACAAAGAATGAAGAGAAGAGATAAATGTAAGCAGCTGAACCCATTTTGAAGTATGTGTTAAAGGATAAATTCTGTTTTTTCACTGCTCAATTTACACTAACACTTCTCACTTTATGGATCAGTAAAAAGTCAGCAATATTCAAAATAAAACACTACAGATCTCTCAGAATTCTTCTAAGTGTACTTGAAATGGCTTCTGAGACATGGATTAACAATGATCAATGACAAACCAAAATGCTAAGGGTGAGACAGTCCTCTGAATTTTGAAGTTACAGGTTCAAAGACCAACTTCAGCTCAATGTAGCACAGCAGTCCTCGTGCTACAGCCAGAAATTTCTTACATATCAAGAATGTTTAACTGAGGGGACAGATAATCAAGGACAACCTTATTAAAAATAAACAGAAGACCTTCTCTGTTTTTGATATGGCTTCAATTCCTTTGAGGGCACATGCTCACATACGCTGATACAAATTCCATTATGAGAGGTGTCACTTTTTAGTAGGAGCACTTTAAAACAGTAGGCACATTCTGGACAAACACAACTTGGATACTGCAACTCCTTTTTGTCCTTTCTTTTTTTTCTTTAATTTGTTTTGTGTTTTGTTTAAATGGGCTGGGCTATTGAAAGATACTGGTAAGAGCGTGTGAAACAGCACAGAGGTAAAACATGACCTCACATGACTGAATTGCCCATGTTTTTCTTACTGCATCTACCTCTGGGCAACAGGTAGAAGATATCAGCACAGCTGCCATGAAGACAACACCTGAATGCTTTCCTCCACACCTTTATCACCTCTCTAGGATTTTCTTTCCTTCCTCTTGCCTTCACACAGGTGCCTTTACAATATTCTCCTTCCTCTGCACTCCCCTGTAAAAGCAGATTAAAACTCTGCCCCAATCAGTGTTGGTGTTGTCAATTTTATGCAGCATTTATAAAGTTATATATTTAAAGTTAATACCACTCCCATTGCCCTCTGCTCTTTCCAGTCTATTAAAAACATGAAGTGAGAATGCATCATTCTCCATCCTGCAGGGAGAACTAATCAGTCATCCCTGCTTTTTCTTTCCATGTGAATTTGTGATTGAGAATAAGTGTAAAATCTCACCTTACATCACACTTTTTAAGCCCAGTTCCCCTTTGCATAGGGAAAGAGTCATTTTAGGATAAGAGGCAAGACTAAGTATGTAGCAAACTGAAAAAATCACTCCTAAGTCAAAGGAAAGGTCACCAAGTTCTGGCACCAAGCCACAGCAGAAACTGAGGAATTGTAGGAAAAATAAATTCTTGGTAGATCCCTCAACAATGCAGTGGGGTGATCCTACATACCTCACTACAAAAACACAAGCTTATAAGTGTCAGCAGATAGTTCTATCTACTAGATAGGTGGTTACAATTAAAATAAAATCCATGGAATAAATCTTTTGCTGCAGCATAAGAATAGTCTCATTCATTATGGATATTAAATGTTATACAATAGGTGGAGGGTCTAAGAAGCAGGAAAGTCTGGAACCTGTTAGTGCTGTTCATTTCAACAAGAGTACTGTGAATAGAAAGAATGGCACAATGTGCTGAGGCTTCAGAATCCTGGCTTACACATATTGGCTTACACACAAATATGTGAGAATGGAAAAGTGCTTTTGGTTCTTAATTTTCTTTAGCAGTTTGGCAGCAACCTTCAGCATGACAACCCCTCATCTTGTACAATCTGTACAATGCATCTATACGATAGGTTTCAGATGAAGTTGAGAGCAAGGAGCGATACTTGTGCATGGGTACGCCAACTCAAGAGACAGTCCTTTTGAGTCACAAATCCCAGTAATAGGAGGATGGAGCCAGGATTCCAACAACCACTTATGCATTTCTGGATAAGAAATTGACAAGGTCGCATTCTGCTCTTTCTACTTTTATACCTCTAGCCCTACCAGCAGCACCCCCATTTGGGATAGCCTTTAAATAAACACATGGACAGATCCTCAGGCTCTCATGTGGTCATTTAGTACCAGAAAGACTGTAGGCCTAGAGCTGAATTTGCCTTTCATTTCTTCTGCTTTAAAAAGGCACCAAAAATATTAACAAACCAATATACATACCACTTCTCTGGTTACCTATGGAGAACTTACATTTTTATGATTCACACACTTCATGAGGACCAGCTCCCTATAAGCTCGCTTGGCATGAGTTTGATTCTGAAAAGGTCTGCTGAGCTTCTTAATGGCCACGTTTCTGTCAAGGACGGCATCATATGCAGCACTGCAGTAATCACAAACACAAGAGTTAAACATCTTAGAGAATATCCTGCATTTCTTATGGCAAACTCCTGAGCCTCAAGTCAGCTATTGCCTTTTTCTTTTTTTTTCCACTGAGAAAAATAGTGGGACAAAAGAAGGAGAGAGTTTCTAGTGAGAAAAAAGAAGACATCAAAAGGAAACACGTACCACCACACTGGCAGAAGACAGCATGCACCACTACTTCTTACCTTCAGTTTGTAGGGAATTAGCACTCATTTTCAAGGGGTGGGGGAAAATATAATTAAGTAACTTCACATAAAAATACAATAGAAACTGGATGAGACAAAAAGTTATTTCATAAAGCAACTCTCTGTGCATTAGGTACAGCGGAGAGGCTTTTGCTTGATTAAGGACACCTTCACCAAGCAGCTCAATGAACAATTGCTTACTTTTATCTAGGTTGAAGTCTGTCTTTTTGTTATGTTATTTCTAACGGAATAAAGTAATTTAATCATTCTTTGAGAACATACAATCCAATTCCAATAACATACACAGAAACAGAATCATTTCAAAAGATTTATTATTTTCTTGCCATTATTATTTTCTTGTTATTATATTTCTAATGGAATAAAGTAATTCAATCATTCTTTGAGACCATATAATCCAATTCCAATAACATATCTAGAAACAGAATCGTTTCAAAAGATTTCTTTATTATTTTCTTGTCACAATGAAAGAAAAGTAAAATGTTTTAAATATGAAGAAACAGAGGCTCTGGTTTGCAAAGCAGGCTTTTAAAGCTGGGCTCCTAAAATTCTTCTTAAACTCTTAAATGTTTTGTACAACCTCGAGCTATTTTGATAAATGTCACTTCCTGAGAATTTGAACCATATATTTTGTTTTGGTGGTTTCAATCTGACTACACAAATTTTAACTTGTGCATTTCACAAAGCACACTAATTCTTAGAAACTTTCCTAAAGAGACAGTCCTCAGACCCTCTTCCTGATTCTCCCTTTTACCAAGAGTGAGGAAAGTTTTTTTTACTCCATGAAGAGCAACAGTGTATTTCCCAAAAGATAAATCAACCAAACCACTACTTGCTCTAAAGATACTTATTTAAGCAGCAAAATAAACATTCAAAATCCTGTGGTTTATTTCTCATTAATTCCTGCTTACTTTAGACATTACGGAGTCCTACCAACCAAGTACAGAGCAGAAAGCATGCAAGCAACAGAAGCTTAGTCACAAAGCCAACAAAAACATACAAGTGCTCTAAATATGTAGATAAGTGTTGGCAATGTATGTCCTGGAAATCACACAGGTGGAGAAAAATTCTTACACTACTCCTGAATAAAGAGCACACAAAATGCATCCCACAAATAATAACTGTTTGCTAATGATGGTGAGTAATTTTTTGCAGAGTGCTTTAGTCCACTGCTCATACTTGGGGCAGGATGGTGGGGGTTCCCCTGAAAATATGTTCAGAAAGGAAAAAAAATTCTTGTGACTGACCTTGCTGGTACTTTGAAACTATCAGGAAGTTCTATTTTAACCTTTCCAGAGTGAAAGGGCTTCAGATCAAAATGTGAATTTACATGTAAAGCAAAAATAAATACTGAGTCTCCCCAAAGTACCAACACTGTGAAATGCCAAGCACTGCATGTGGGGAGGAATAACCCCAGCACCATTATATACTTGGGGCCAAAAGTCTCGAAAGCAGGTTTGCAGAGAATGACCCAGAGGTCCTGGTGGACAGCAAGCTGAACATAAGCCAGCAAGGCTTATGGGGTGCACTTAGAAAGAAGAAAGACTGGTGCTAGGAGGTCAAGGGAACTGATCTTTCCCAGCTGCTCAGTGCTGCTGAGGCCACATCTGGAGTGCTGGGTCCAGCACTGGGCTCTGTAGTACAAGAAAGATAAGAATGTACTGAAGCAATTCTACTGATGAACCACAAATATAGTGAGGGACTGCAAAATCTATCATAAGCAGAGGCTGAGCAAGCTGAGGTTGTTTACCCTGGAGAAGAGGATCTTATCTCTGTACTTAAGTATTTGCTAGGATGAGTAAAGAAGATGGAGCAAGACTCTTCCAGTGGTCTTGATCACTTTCTCTAGTTGACTCTGCACTGAACAAGTGGCTTGGACTATGTACTCTCCAACATGGTCCATTCTGTCATTTGATAACAATTCTTTCTTCTCTTATTCATTAATAAGGCATGTAACTTTTATGACCCAGCTAACATCATACTAGTCACATACATAAACAGAGATATTGCATTCACTAGTATGCATGAAGCAGCTTATGTGATAAGGTTATCAAAGATCCAGTCTGACCTGACTTCATTCTGGCCAGTTTCACTCAACTGAACCTTATGTTAGGAGGAAGAAGGTGTGTGATTTATAGACTAATAGTACATAGCAAGCAAAATCTCCTATAGCAACTGTCAGAATTCTCTCATTCTCATTTAGCTCATCCACAACAGGCCACAACTAAAATGCCCTTTAATAGCATTAAGAAAGTACTAAACAAACAAAAAAAGCAAAGCTGAAAGTTTTAAAACCTATGATCTTTCAACAGTTAAATGTTTTGACTCTATCATTCATAGATATGTGCTGTAAATATAGTTCAGCAGACAAATCTCTCAGCTAATTATAACTTCATTTAAGAAGAAAAGCCTACATGAGACTCACCTATGTAAGAGTACTTTGAATCATTTTAATAATCTTTTCTCTTTAATTATAATCTCATTAGTTACATCATAAAATTGCTGACTAGGAGTTAGAAATGTGTAACACCAAAAGTTTATCTGAGCAACCAAACTATTTTCTCCAGTTTCTGATCTGCATCAAAGAAAGAGATAAAAAAAAGCATCAGTCTCAAATGGGAAAACCAAAGGCTTCTTAAGCCTTTGGATCTTGTGATCCATTCCCAGTCATTCACATAGCACCAAGGAAAACAAAACAATTCAAGTAATCCTTTGTACAGGGATATCTACTTTGAGATACAAGGATCTTGACTACTCTTCTATTACTGTCTCCTATCAAATGGAAGGTGTCCAACTACTTCAAGATAATCAATACATATATTGATTGCTCTGTGTAAATTAATAGCACTGATGTTTTTTTTCTATTCAGCAGAGAGAAGCTTTTGTTTACAGACAGCCAACTATGCATTTTACTACAATGAAATTACAGATACCACATGTAGGTCCTCTCTCTGCTGCTTGCTACACAAAATCCTTACCTTGGAACACCAAGGTTAGTACTGATGATAAGCCTTCTTAAGACAAACTTCAGTCACTGGCAGAAGAGTGGCTGTATAAACAGGTGACTCCAAGTGTCTGTGAACTGCTGTGAAAAGGCTGAGTGTGAAAGTCAACATCAAGATCTGCAACAAGAGATTGGACTTGCATCTAAAAGCCTGTTCATCTTTCCCTGGGAATTCGTAACACCTCTTGCTCAACTGAATTTGTTTTTTCATTTATACAGTTGCCCTATTTTTATAACAAAGACTACAATTCTAGTCTTGTAATAAAAGGATAGCTCTACTGCAGCATGAGCTCAGAAAAATCCCCCAAGTTTACAACCATATCTCTGGCAGCTGAACAGACAGAAAAGGCAGTAAATAAACTCTTTCCCTATAAATTCTGTTTATAGCTAGTTTGGCAAGGTAAATGTTAGTATTTAAAGTGCCTTTTTAATCTGTAAATAATTTGAAACAAACCTACTTAGCAGAGATAAAAAATTTTAGCCAGATGTGAATATAAATTCATGTCTTTAAAGAGATCTATGTAGAGCTATTTAACAAGACACTGCTGACTTCAGCAGGAAAAAAAAAAAGGATATAAAAGAAACTCATTCTAGTCAGATTTACACTAACCGAGATCATCATTTACCACTAATACTGCATGAGAGTTCAGACTGTAATGACAATGAGCAATGCTCTGTTATCATACACTTGAAGGACCAGACATTCATTTTTATGCCTATTTCAAAAAGCAAGAAAAGCACTCTAGTTTCATGTCCAAGTTTCTATTTCAATATGCACTTACCAAGTAAATGATTAAAATTATTCTACCCATACAAGAATAATTCTTTTAATCAACAATAAAACTTAGCATTTATCTACTCTGTTATATTAGGGACTGTAGTGACAGGACAAGGGGTAATGGGTTCAAACTTAAACAGGGG
>JBAFWW010013496.1:9999-20157 GCA_036873685.1 Agapornis canus | reverse complement strand
TTTTTTTTTTTTTTTTTTTGGTTAAACAATAAAATTTTTGGTGTTTTAAGGAAATTTTTTTTGCTTTTTTTTTTTTTTTTTTAATAAATTACTAAACAATTTTGGCGTTTTGCTGTTACTTTTTTAGCAAAATGCTAAAATCTTTCCTACCAGTGAAGTCTACAAGGATTTCTTTGTTATAAGCAAAGCATTTACTCTCAAAATAAAATGCCATTTGGAAGAAGGTTCCAGGAAAGCTGGCCCCTTCATTTCCCTCTTATGTCACTGTTGTTTCCCCAAACCCAAACTAAGTAATGATGGGATGATCAGCTGGATGCTGTCCTACATCTTTTATTTCATCACATCTTTTGCCAATGAAACTTCAAGGGGACAGTCTTTAAGAACACAGATCAAACCAGGAAGTGTGAATAAAAAGCTTCATTTTCTGGTCCTGGGCCAGGGGAAAGATGTATGTTAATTTATGAATGAATCAGATTTGTGCTGGAAACCATTTACAAGGAATGTGTTCTTGGTCTCATGCTTCATGCTAGTCAAAGCAGTCACCTATTGATGTCAAGCTGCATCTAGACTGCCACTGTTATGCTAACCCTAATGTAAATCCAGGCCTTTAGCTTGAATGATTCACAAGTTTCATTAGAGAAAAAGGTCTGCTAAAACCTCCAGACAATTCCTCTGGAGAGCTGAGAGTGTATTAGATTCAACTGACATTTGTATTTGGATTAAAATTGCATTCTTAGTTATATTTCTCCTCCCACCACTTTAAATCTCCAGAAAAGCATAACTTTAGAAAGGAAGACCACATTCCCTAACAGCCAAGAGGAAGATTTACAAGCCAGATGGTGATACTTAAAATATGATGCAAGTTAATTTTTCCTCTCTCTCAATGTGAAAACATCACCATGCCTTTCTCCTACTATCTCTGTCTCAAGATGACTGAGTATTCTAACCTCACTAAATCCTTCTGCACTAATTAAAAACCCTTCCTAAGCAGTGATAGAGACATCAGACGATACACCTTCTATCATTAGAAAGCAAAAGCTTATTTACATAGGAATAATAAATAGAATGCATAGAAAAGCTCTTCCTTCTGTCCCCCTTGAAATAAGATTCTGGCTTTCATTAAAAAAAAAAAAAAATACAAAAAATACAAAAACATAGGGAAAAAGAAAAAAAGAGAAGATTTAAAAAAAATATTACTGGCTTTTGGCATTCACAGCTTATATTTTCAGGTTATAGCCAATGGATTTTGGCAACTGAAACCCAAAAAACACCATTGGCTTTGAACAAATTAAAACCAAAAGTAATCCAGCAAACCACTCAAAAAAGCCTTTTTCTCAAAATATACCTTTTTCTTCTCAAGAATGGTTTAGGATAAAGTGCTTCAGTTTGCAACCACAAAATGTTTAGTTTGAAAAAAACCAGCAAAAACTTTCTTTCTGGCCACCAGACTTTGCTTTCATGAGAGCATCAGGACACATCTGCAACTTCAGAGCTCTGCTTGGGACAAGGGCTTAACACTGTATTTTGTTGTGCATTGCAAAATGAGCCTGTGGCTCATCATGAGGGAAACTGAGTGAAATTATAGGTCTTGTGTAATACAATAACACCAACTGAATGGTTTAATACCACTTTTTGGCAGTACCATCTAGGAATTGATAAAACATTGTGAACATTTGCAATGATACTGAGAGGACTGTATTTCCTCCCATGTTGTGGCCTCTTTGCATGTCATTTGTCTGATGATACGCAGATGTTGAAAATTAAGCCAAAGAATCCCGCTTTAGTGTTACTCAGAAAACACAAAGCGTTGGAAAGCATTTCTATGTCCAACAAAGAATCTCCCTGGTATATCCTATTGCCACTTATATGTACCCAGCTTCTGTCTGGAGATCAGGAGTGTGCTGGGGGTAAAAAGAAAACATGCCCTTCAGCTTTTCCTGTTAATGATAGGAGATCTTCCTGATGCAGCTGGAGTAGCATAATTAGAAAAATGTATAAACTTAAGCCAAAGACTAGCTAAAAAAAAAACCCCAAAAGTGTAAAAATCTGCGCACATTCATAACAGTTTCCTCAACATGCCGTAGTTCCACATTCTCATCTCCAGGGCCCCAGACATTGTAAAAGCCTGTCAGTGCCTTTTGAGCAGTTAGAGCATTTTAACAGCTGGTCTTCAGCAGTGAAATACTCTTTCAAAAGCACCAAATCTGAGTTTGATTGTGACAGCATTCATAGTTTGATGGTCAACCACCACTGTCTTTCCAAAAATAATGTAGATATTATAAGAGGAAACTACAACAGTGTTTTGTTTTGCAGTGGAAGTGCAGTTTAGTACCGAACCCCACAGTCATCTCATTTATTGTCCATTGGCTCATTTAGTAGGATGGCTTGGAGTGTGCAAACTGTAATTTTTGGGGAAGAAATTAAAAGGGCAGCTCTACCACAAACACCTAACATACACTCTCGAAGACTGTCATGGCAACAAGAGGTTTTCAGTCTGAAATAGGGAAGTCTGAAAGATCTGATTTCTGTCTTCAACTACCCAATAGGAGTAAGGGGAAGATGTACACAAACTCTTCTTGTGAGTCCATAGTGATAGGAGTAAAGGCAAAAGACACCAGCTGAAAGAAGGGAAATGCCCTTTAGATACTGGGAAATAAATAAGTCATTGTAAGATTAGTCAGATATTGGAAGACAAGACAAGAGAGTTTAGGGAATCTCCATCCCTGGACATATTAAAAACTTAACTAGACCAAGTTCAGCAACCTGATCTAAACTCCTCTGAGTGGGGAGTTAGATCTGACAGCTTCCAGAGATCTCCTCCAACCAAAGTCATTTAATGCCAAATTTTTAATCAATAAGACAGCTTCATACCACATGAGCAGTGGCTGTGTTTGGTCCAGACACCAAACTAAATTGAGCCTGAAACAAAATCCTCAAGCCACGTGTAATGAATTTAGAGAGACCACACCATCCCCTTCTTTGATGAGTTGATCTCTTTTTATTGCACCAAGTAAACAGTTATGGTAATATCTAGAGAGACACAAGTTTTCAGCCAGAACGATTTTTTCTGTATCCAGTATGAAATTCATAGAATCAGTTCCAACTCCCTGCCACAGGCAGGGGCACCTTTCACTACAGCACCTTCCAATCTGGCCTTGAACACTGGATGGGGCAGCCACAGCTTCTCTGGCAGCCTGTGCCAAGGCCTCATCAACTCACTTCACAGGGAAGAACTTCATAAGAGCCCATCTAAATCTCCCCTCTCTCAGTTTAAAGCCATTCCACCTTGTTCTATCCCTACCTGCCCTGTCAAAAGCCCCTCTCCATCTTTCTTGTTGGCCCCTTTAGGCACTGGAAGCTGCTCTAAGGTCTCCCCAGAGCCTTCCCTTTCTCCAGGCTGACCAAGACCAGCCCTCTCAGCCTGTCTGCATAGAAAAGGTGCTTCAGCCCTCGAAGCATCTTTGAGACCCATTCTGGGCTCACTCGAGCAGGTCCAGATCTTTCTTATGTTGGGGGCCCCAGAGCTTGACACTGTAGTCCGGGGTCAGTCTCACAAGAGCAGAGTAGAGGGGAAGAATCTCCTTCCTCTACATGCTGGTCATGCTTTACATTATCCACGACATTATCCAAAAACACCCAAAGCAAGGTTTCTGTAAACTGCTTGATAATCCTGTATGATAGGTTAAATTCAGATATGGTATACTTTGCAGTTTGCTCTCTCTGTGCTACCATAGTTGAGATATTTTAGCTATTTAAAGTCTATAGACTGACATAAGCTCACTGGCATTGTTTTGTGCAATATGAATAAGTTGATGTGGCAGCTAGTGATAGCAAAGTGCAGATGAGGCTGCCTGCAACCCTCCATCAGTGAGTGGATTCTTTCTGGAAGCTATTATAATTTCTGAATGTCACTGCTGTTAAAGAACAGTTGCACTCCTTGCATCTGTCAGAACTCAGCAGAGAAACCTTTACATGGATACCAAAGAAAAAAACAAAGCATAAATAGAAGCTCCCAAAAGACGTTCCTACCTGAATATGGAGAAGATAGAATAACCTTTTGTAGGAAGTTCTCAATAAGAGCATTTGAGGACAAAAGCTTGATTAAATGTATTAAACTTCAAGGATTTTTGCCCTTCAATCCCATTGTTTCTTATCAGTGCACCTATCCCATAAATAACTGAATAATATCCCTCTGATACTCAGATTGACACAACATATTTGATATTATCTGCAGAAACCAAAGATGCCTGATGGGCTTATATTGTTCACTGTAATATATTCGTATTGGTGATGCTTCTTGCAGCCTGTTTTATTAGTCCTTTCATAGGACTCCTTTCATAGTAACTCCTGTGAAATTAATAACAATCAACCTCAACTTTTGAGGTCTAGTACTGAAATTCTACTTCATTCTTTTCCTTACCCTAATTCTACCCCATTACTCATTTATGTCATTTGTATAAAATGTTCTCCCAAACATAGATGGATACTTGTTTTTTTTTGTTTGTTTTTTTGTTTTTTTTTTAGGGGGTGGAGGGGTGTGGTAAATGGGGGGAGGGTTGAAATTTGAATCAAAATATCAGCAGGAAACTGTGTTCTGCTCTGACACAAAACCCAACCAGTTTTATGCAGAAACTTTGGCAAAATAAAAGGCCAAAATGGTGATTTGGGCCAAACTGATAAAAGGTGTTTACAAGACATGGTTTGCTATCCTTTTAGATTTTAAAAATAAAATCTATCCAAACATCTATTTTAAACAGAAGCACCATCTCAAGAAAAAGAAAAACTGACAACTGTAGTCAAAATGCTTTTCTTTCCCTCAGCAAATCAGTTATGAGTGAAAATAAAATAATCCATCTCTATCTACACCTATCAGTTTCTCAGCCTTTCCCTAAATAACACTTATTTTAGAGATTTTAACTACTTCCTCACTGCTTTTAAATCTTCAGGCTGAAGTCTTCATAGCAGACTGAAAAAGTGAAACATGGATTTTCTGACAAGTTTTGGAAAGAACTGAGGCTCACCTCTCTCCAGAACCCTTGTTTTCCCCCCAGTTTCTCTCCCCGTTTCAATTCCTGGCTCTCCATGGTCTGTGGTGTCCAAATTGCTGACAATGCCCAATCTCCTGTCTAACTGTCATAATTTCATATCTAGCTGCCAAACACAGGCTGCACAAAGAAATAAAACCCAGTTTTTCCCTTTTCACACAGTGGGGAAGCCCATAAAGGTTCCCTCATTAGCAAACATAGCTGCCAGCAATGCTCTTTAATAGCTCCCTTTCCCTGAGATGCTTTATGGCTACAAATGAAGACTGACCACAGGCCAAAATCTCCTGACTAAATAACTCATACAAATGAAATACCATATTTGTCTGACCATTTCCCAGAAGTAAAGAGGCCACGAGCATTCCTATGGCATCTCTCTGGTCACTGCACCCTGGTCTGTAATTACCTGTGCATCTAAATGTAAATTACTGCAACAACAAGCATATCTATCGTTCACAGAACACCATCACTGCCTGTGTTTAATTTATAACAGAAGGAGAGGACATACCTGCTTCAAGCTGTTCTGTTGGTGACATGTTCTTGTAAGGTTTTAATCTAGTCACCCAGCAGTCTCAAGAGACTGGTGAAACTCTGTGCAGTAGAATGACATCATGGGGTGAATTTTTGGAATTGAATTCTTGTGGCAACACATAACATAGAAGGGCAAGGCTGTATGATGATGTCAATCCATTAAAGACCATACAAGTATATAGAATAATAGAATCATACAATATTTGAAATTGGAAGGGACCCATGAAGATCATCAAGTCCAGCTCCCTGCTCTTCACAGGAATATCTAAAAGTAAACCATATGACTAAGAGTGTCATCCTATCAATAAGAAAACACTTTTTGGGAACTTTTGCTAAGGACTTTTCCTGAGAAATTTTTTCTGGCATTCACCTAAAATGCTGACTCCTTGAACTTCAAAATAATATAATGAGGTGAAATAGTTCCAGTCTGCTACATATCTAACAGGCTTCACCTCAAGGGAAAAAACAAAGTTAATCTTTGGGGAAGAGAACATTTTTGGTCAAAGAGATGAGTTGAAAAGCTGATGGAGGGATGCCTATGAAGGTAGGCCTAGTACTCCACCTGAGTGCTTTCAGGGGAGGTACATATGGAGAAAAACTTGAGTTCTTGTCTATGATGCAGGGGAAAAACTGTTCTTCTGCTACATGGGTATGCTGTGTGTATAAAAGTTTGTGTAGCCCATTGATACACTGATTAAAAGAATTATATGAGTGTTAGAGCAAAGAAACATTCAAAGCCAATAGGGTATCCAAAGAAACTTGGATCCTGCTGCTGATTTCCTCTACAATTCCAGCCACATCTTTTGGCTTCTTTTATTGATGGCACTTTATGATTTTTCTTATTTATTTAGAATATACATTCAAAATTGGAGGCCAAGCAAGTTTCTCTGATAATTTTTACTGTATCAGCTGCAAAAGGTTTTTGATCTCAAATGCATATTCTGGAAAGTAGGACCACTAATTTGAGAGTTTATAGATGATGTTTTTTGATTAACATTAATACAGTCCAGAAGACCAATGTAATGAAACTGAGGTCAAGCTGTATTTAAGCTCTTAATCAGGATTTTCAATGAGAATGAGAAATTTTATGTGGAACAAGTTATCTTAGCATTTCAAAGATAGGGAAGTTAAAAAAAAAAAAAAGTGACTCAATCAAGGGAAACCATGAATGAAATCCAGAGTTTTCAAGCCTTAAGGGCAAGTTTTACTTTCACTGACTACCCTGCCTTTTCCTAAGACAGTTACTAACCTATATTTCCTCCTTAGACACAGAACAGCTTGACAGGACTAAAAGAGTAGGCAACTGCATGTTTTGTTGCTGTCCTGAGTGAAAATCTTGGATCTTTGCATGTAGTCTGGAAGGGAAAGGGACTCTGTTTTGAAAATTGCATTTTGACGTTCTTGAAGATGGATTATTGCTCCAAGGATGCTATCTTGCCATGACACATTCATGAAATAGCTCAAAGTTTTACTACACAACTGATTTTCCAAAGAGCAATAAAAAATCCCACTATTGTACAAGTCACCTCAATTTACTCCCTTTTCTCAGCCTTGCACCTCGTTAAATTTTGATTTGTGCCCAGAAGCAATCATAAGACATGAAACTGCTCCAGTGAGTTTTAAAGAATACTAACTGGTCTCTCAAATTTGACTTTGCTTTCTGCACACATTAGATTCAGGGCTGTGGATTCTGGGTTTGGGACAATACAGCAATAATACTCTCAAGAGAGACATGACTGTACAGGTCATTCCTTGTCTTCATTTCATTAGAAGCTCTGCCTTCAGCAGACACATTTCCAGATCATGGCAAATTTTGAGTAGATGAGAGACATGGAGCTCCAGCAACAAGCCCAGCAAAGGGCTACTGGAATGATTAGGGGTATGAAGCACCTCTCCTATGAGGAAAAGCTGAGGGGGCTGGACCTGTTCAGCCAGGAGAAGAGAAGGCTCAGGAGGGGATTGAATAAATGTGTATAGGTATCTGAAAGGAGGGTGGCAAGAGAATGGGACCAGACTCTTCTGAATGGTGTGAGGTGACGGGACAAAAGGCAATGGGCATAAACCAAAACACAGGAAGACCCACATGAGTATGAGGAAGAATTTCTTTACTATGAGGGTGACTGAACATAACAGGTAGCACAGGGGGGTTGTGAAGTCTCCTTTCCTGGAGATATTTAAGAGCTGTCTGGACTTAATGCTAAGCAATGTGTTCTATGTGACCCTACTTGAGCAGGAAGTTTGGACTAGATGACCTTCAGTGTTCCCTTTCAGACATCTACCATTGTGTGATTCTGTGATTCTGTCAATGTCTTAGAGAGCTGATTGTTACTTGATGGCAAAAACATTCCTCAGGTTAGTAGAAGAACCACTTATAAATCCACTCAAATTATTTTGCCCTTTCAGTACAATAAAATACTTTCAGTAGAAGATACTAAATGTAGATATCATATTTTCTCAGATTGAGGAACACAGTTTAGCAAGACCTAGACCTAGCTTGGAGGCTTTTCTATGAATCTTTTCATGTATAGGTGCTACTTCTAAGAGTTGTTAATAAACTTAAAATTTTTTATGTCAGAGATTGCAACTCCATTGCAAAATGTATTTGGATCTATAACTAAAGAAAAGCTTACACACTGCAAAATTATGAAAGCTTCTTAGTACTCCAGTCATCACGGCAACTATGGAAGTCTCAGCACTTTATTCTTAGTTCTGTTTTCTTTCCATTAAAATACTTTCAAATTTCTGTTTCATTTGATTTCACAGAAAAGATTTATTTTTTTTTCCAGGACTAAACCAGAAAGCCATTTCATGCCTAATTCTAAAAATACAAATTGTGAAGCAAGCATCCTGTCTCCTCAAAATAAGATAATGTATTTCATTCCAGTCAGGAAAAGCTCACCTAAGAACATTTCACTGATCTGTTGACTGGGTATCATGGGATCAGACAGATCAGTTAAGCCCATCCTATCCAGAATTCAAAGTTATCGCAAGCCTTTGTTATAACATAGGTAGGCCTGATACCCAGCTGCTAGTAGGAAAAAAAATACTGAAGTCCCCAGCGACAAAATATTGGTGTGACATAGATCACTTTTAGTCCTGGAAAATAATAGAGCTGTATCGGTGGTCACAAGGAGAAAACATTCAGATTAGCATCATATCTCCAAAGAATGAACAATGCTATCACTTTTGCATGTGACAACAGATGTTTGGCTTTCATAAAATTATGAGTTTTCCAATGAAGAGGTGCCTTTCTTAGCTGGCATAAATGAATACATGACCAGAGTATCAGTGACTCCTTCTTTTTTCTGCAAGACTTCTAAATGTGCTCTAATTTGTGAATTTATATATGAAGCCTTCAGGAAGAAAAAGTTGAAAAATAAGTGGGATAGTTTTCATTCAAAATGTAAACTGACTATAGCACCTTAATCTGGGGAAATAGAACTGAAAAGGGGTATAACAGAAGTTTAAAAGACCATAATTTGTACTGAGAAGCTGGTTAGGACAAATATTGCTTCCTCCTTACAACAAGAAGAATGTAAAAGGAGGCATCATGTCTGTGAGATAATCAAACATTTTTAAACCAAGTGAAACACAGGACTCTTTTCATATAAAGAACAATACAGTGGCTGCTCTTGTTAGCATAGGGTATCAAGGAATAAAATATAATATGGTTTTAAAAAAAAAAAAAGAATTGGAAATATTCACAGAAGAAATAGTGTTTTGTGGCTGTTATACAGGATGGATATGACCTGCATGTGTGGAAGTCTCCATGCTCTTGATTGTTAGAAGCCATTGGCCACAAAACCAGTTATGCTGTGCAGACACTGTACTACACACAGACAGTAACAATACATCTGCTCCAGACCACTGGTAGAGGAGATAAAGATCTAAAGATAAAGGGAATCTTAGCTAAGAAGTCAGGAGTTTTCATCTGGCATAATTAGTGCTGCAGTTCAAATGCTGGTGTCTCTGTAGGAAGTTGAAGTGTCTATCACTGGTAATTAATGGCAAAACTGCTACAAGCACAGTTAAAGACGACCTCACCATTTGATTACAAAATGCATTGCAAATGTAATTTTTTTTAATTCTTTCAGGAAGAAATATACCATTTACAGAAACTGGTGACAATTTAATTTTTTTTCAGGTAGATTTCCTCTATCATGGTGGCATCTGCAAAGCTCAGCTATGGTCAGACAAAGGAAATACCACAAGGGACACCATTCCTGTATTACCCCTGCCTCTGCCAGAAAAGAGAAATATCAGGAATCAGTGAGAAAGATAAATCTTATTCCCATGAAATGTTTTTAATCAGTCTTGTGGACATATTGCACCAGTCCATGCTCTTGAACTTCCTGGTATGAACCAAGTTATTTGGATGAAGTTTCCAGGAAGACAGCTGCTCCAAAATCAGTCTCAGGTGATGCAAGCCATCTTCTGCAATCTCACACTGAGGGATCTGACCCATCCAAACCTGTGAGCTGCTCCTAACTCCATAAAGAACCAAGTCAGGCTCCAGAGGACCAATTCTTCATAGAGTCATAGAATCATAGAATAGTTAGGGTTGGAAGGGACCTTAAGATCATCT
>JBAFWW010013495.1:0-27041 GCA_036873685.1 Agapornis canus | reverse complement strand
ATTAAAAAAGGAATTATCAAAAAAGAAAATAAGGGATAATTTAAAAAAAAAAAAAAAAAAAAAAAAAAAAAGAAAGCTAAGAACAAAACAAATCAACAAAGTTAGAATGTATAATTATTCTATAATTTTAAAAATCCCTATAAAATGGTAGAATCCTGATTAGAAAGTCTATTGCTACGTTCCTGTGATTCCATGGTATTTTTCACATTATGATGTGACCTGAACATCTATATACAGTTTTCTGATGAATTTACTCTAAAGCAAGCCAAGAGTCCATAACATTATAAATGCTAATTTTTGTATCTTCTGTGGCCTTTACAACTTTCTTTTCTTCAGACTAGCAAATGGTTTCCAGCATTGTCTTCTGAAAAGGAGTTAAGGAATATGTAATGATGCTTCCAGCTCTTAACTTTATCCCTCTGAGTAGGAAAGACTGTTTCTCAGTGATCCCTGTTTAGACCTGGAGAAAAATAGATGGTATGACTAGCCAGGATTCAATTGCCTAAAGAGAGGTAAATAAAGTCCATTGTGATGCCATCTATTCCACCTGTCCAAGGTGAAAGATACAGGATAGGATGCGTAGGATATCTGTTGTACTTTCCTAACGCTGCAGATAGGTCCTATGTGACATAACTCCTCAGTCTTTAAAATTTCATTTACTATTGTTTATGGAATTGAATGCTTTATATTCTCTGCCTCTTGGCAGGTGTGGCTGGTGCATATCTTGTATAGCAAAAAGACAGAAGAATGTCTCTTTGGGTGCATAAGGATGCACAGCCATGAGACTCTGAGTTTCCTATAAATTTTCTAACACTTCAGAAAAAGTAGCTGATCCCCTTATAATACATCAGTCATAGCAGGATATGCAGTACTTTAATTTCAGGTTTTTTTCATTTTTTTGTCTAATATTTGACCAACAACTTTACCTGTGTGATCTTTTTTCATTACTGCTGATTATTTTTTGTGATCTTGCAAGTAAAATCATATTAATTTTCCAATTTGTGGGAACAAGCATTATCATGTGATATAGTGCCCTCGCATGAAGAAAGCTCATCTTTTATTCTTCTACACAATTCTTTCCACTGATTTCAGCTACCTCACTCTTCTTGTCAGTGAATTCCCTCAGTGCTGCAAGAAAAAAAAGTCCAACTCAAAAGCTTCCTCATCATCCTGCAAAGTTATTGCTTTAGTTGGAGTTTTACATAGGAGGAGGCAATGTATTCCTTGACTACGTTCCTCAGTTCGTGCTCATTATCACTTGGAGTCAACCTTTGAATCTCAGAATTCTCAGCAGCTGAAAGGGCATATCTCATTGTATACAGTAGTTTAGGCTTGAGAGAGTAGAAAAAATTCTCAGAGGTTGTGTTCCACACATCAAGTAACTTGTGCCCCACACCAAAAAATTGCAGCTTCTTATACCTGGTTGTCACAATGTCACAATCTAACATATTCACTATATGATCTAGGGATAAGAAATTTAGATGTCAATAAGTACCTTGCTATTAAAAGAAGGGAATAAAAATTTTGTGCTAAATTTTCCTATCTGTATACTTAGAAAAAAATTCACAAACCCCCTATACACCTTATGGACTTTCCGTTAAATCTGTCACCCACCATGTTGTCAGATTACTTTTACTAGATTATATTGGACAAATCTATCAAAATCTATTCATTAAATGTGTCCTTTTGATAAGTTTTTAACAAGCTTACTATCAGATGGTTTCTAAGGAGATTTTAAAAATAATAATAATAAAAAAGTAAGAAATTTAACTGATATTTGATATTTAGCTGTTGCTGAGGAGCAAGATTCATACTGATTTAATTCTGTATATTCATTTTAAACAGATTTCCCATTGAAAATAAATGCTATATAATACCATGCAATAATAATAACAAAATTAGTCCTCACAGGAGGGATAAGGACTCTTAACACACACCTTAAAAATGGATGGCTTACTCACATTGCAAATATTTCTGAAAGGTTAATTTTGCAGCCTTGAATAAACAATTCATCTATATTGAATTCATTTTTAAGCATCCTTTGAAACATGCAATTTTTATTTATTTTTTTTTTAAAGCATGTTCTTTTCAATATGAATTTCAGGCTGGGCTCAGAATACTTTTCCATTTCCATTTTTAGTTACTATTTCATTGTATCCCTACTCCTGTCATAAAATGTCTCTCACTTTCTTTTGAATGATACACTCCCAGTTTTTCAAAAACTCACTAGAAGAATGCTGTAGAACATCAATGTATTCTACATATTTATAATTCTGAAGGATTGTGGTGGTTTAAGCCTGTAACTGCTGAAGCCAGGACAAAGATGTATCATTTAGTATAGAATGATAGCCACTGGATAGGTTTACAAAGCCAGCTTTCACAATCCTATACTTAGCTCACATTCCTTATGAAACACCACACAGCTTTTCCAAGAGGCACTAGTAATACAGGGCGTTCAATTCAGTTACCCACACTAAGACAACTGATAGCATCTGAAATAATCCAAGAACAAATAGTCTGGAGTTTTCTTCTCTCTTCCCATGCATTCTTATGATATATATCACAGTGGTGGTGCATAACCTGATTCACAAGACCTTCATGTTGTATGAAATAAATGTGTTTGGTAGTTTCTAAGACTACTTACTGCTTACAGTAAGTAGTCTTAGACTACAGTAAGTACTTACTCTAAACTGCTTACACTTTAGTACACTCAAACCCCCTGCTTTGGCTAACAAAACAAGCTTGATCAAGCCAATGTTTTGCCTCCCTTTTTTCACTCTAAGATGCTTTTAGGGCTTTTAGTCATTATGATACTCTTGGTTTCTGCTTTGTCATCTGCTGTGTTCCTCTGCTATCATTTATATCCTTGAGGGCTTATTGATTTATGT
The DNA here is from genome assembly GCA_036873685.1 of Agapornis canus. Taxonomy (NCBI): domain Eukaryota; kingdom Metazoa; phylum Chordata; class Aves; order Psittaciformes; family Psittacidae; genus Agapornis; species Agapornis canus. The sequence continues at coordinate 24,153 of JBAFWW010013495.1, read as the reverse complement.
ACTCATAATTAGAATATAGTTTACAGTCCACAGGTTAAACTTTGCTCTTTATATAGCCTGTATGAACAGAATTAGAAAATGAGCTGACCGTATGTGATCCTGGTTATTATTCAACTCATTGGAACTTTCAGTAAAAGTGTAATTTATGGATGTCTTTTTGTCTGTATATTTCATTTAATTATTTCTAAATCTGAATGTCTAAAAAAGACTTCCATTTGTTGTTTTTATAGCTATTCTCAAAAAAAAAAAAAAAAAGTCATTTGAACCTATCAGAATCCAATGTAACTGTCTTTGAAACTGGAAAAGACATATGTCTACAACTGACTGCCATGTTTACCTCTTGGATTTCAGAGCTTCATATTTATAGCAACTCTCTGTGATATACAATTTTACCTAGTGAAATAATGTCTACTACTTTTCCTTTCCCTTTCCTTGCCTTCCGTACCATTCTCTTCCCATCCCATCCCATCTCTTTTTTCTTCTTCTTCATCCAGTCTGTATTGTCATTTGCTTTTTGTGTGCCATCCAACCTAGTATTTTCTATTTGTTTCTAATCCCTCACATAAAATTTTAAGAACATTTACAGCTCATTAACATAGTTTTCAGTCTACTGGAGTTCCTCAAGCAACACCGCATAGGACAGAGGATCATTTTGAAGAATCATAGAGTTATAGAATGGTTTGGGTTAGAAGGGACCTTAAAAGGTCATCCAGTCCAACCCCCCTGCAATGAACAGGAACAAGAAGACATAAGATACTGTAATTAAGGCAAAGCACATGACCTTCAAGTTAGAAAGCTGGCTCTGCATAATGAAGGGGTGCCTACATAGCACACGCAATACTGATAAATAAGATTCCTCATGCATTTTCTCCAGGACTACAGGTTCATTTGTTCTGTCATCTTCTGTAACACAAGGAATATGAATATTCCCAGAAGAAAATGTTGAGCAATTTTCACAAAACCGAACAACTTCAGGAATGTTGATGCAATATTTTGCAAAGCTCAGCTACTCTCTTTTGACCAGCCCTTACTTAAAATAAAGTTCATGTCACCAGGATCATTCTTCAACTAGTTTCAGTTTCAAGTTCCCAGCATCAATCTCTAATTTTATAGCTTCTCAAGTATAAACGTATTAACCACTTCATTGCTGGAAGTTCGACTTGCAGCTTAAGATGCATTTTCAGCTGGAAGTTTAATAGATTTTCCAGGTATCTAAAAATATTTCTGACATTTTCATACAATGGATGAGAATGGCTTTAACACTTGTAGGAATTTGTAACTTAGGATTCCACAGAGATTAGAAACAGTAAAGTGTTTGCAAATGCTGTAGAAACCCTAACAGTTTCAGTCAGTTAAGAGCCTTATCAAAATAATATTAATGGAGAATAGTCTGAGAGCATATTATGATGGTGTCACTTGTTATGTCCATTTAATGTTTCTGCTAAGAGGAAACAGATTTTTTTTTTTATGTAGTATACTTTGCATGAGTTTAATACTTTAATTGAAATAGTTCATAGTTCAGCAAAACTATTCATATGCATCTTCAAAAAGGTGAAGAATTTTAAAAATGGAATGGTACTTTTTATATAGTAATGTCAAAAAAACCCTCCACCCTCCAACTTGGTTGAAACCAAATTTTAAAGCACCACAATATTTGGGGGTGGGTTTGCTTCTTTACACATTAATACTTTCAAGGTTTTCTTTCAGTGTTGCTGTATCTAGTCAGCTACCGAGGCCAAAACAGTTTTTCCCATTCTAATCAAAGACATTCTCTTTGCTAATTTGGAAATAAGGCACGTGGGATCTTTGATTCATACAAGTTAACTGGATATTTTGCGGTTAAAACCATATTCAAATCCTCTAAAATGCTTTAATATAACAGTAAATTTGGTTAAAATCTTAATAAAATATATAGACTAATTGAACAAGAAAAGCACTATGCCCCTATTTGTTTTAACTGTGTAAAAAGTGATGTTCAGAAATGGATCTCACAATTATGAGAGAGATTGCATACATTGAGAGAATAACACAGAATGTGAGCTAAAGACATAACATGATAGGATTAGTTGGCATTCACCAATGTAACAATCTATTTTTAATCGAAAACCTAGATTAAGAAATGCAATTTGCTTGGGTTTATGTACTTCCTGACAAAATGTGTCTGTCTTACCTGAAAGATGTAATTGTTCTTGTTACTCTCTGTTTCATGCCTGATATAATTTTCAAGCAGTGGAAGGTGACTACAATGTATTAAGTCTTTTTATATTAAAAGTGCACACTTGGAGACACATTTTTTTTTCAGTTCTTAACACTGTATAAATAAAATGTGTAGTGCACATAGCAATAATGAACACCTATAGGCACTAACTCATATAATTAACTTCAGCATTGAAATACTTCACATCTATTTGTGTGTATCTGTGTGTTGTACATAACTGTTTTTATGCAGAAGTATAGTATATATTGTAGTAATATACAAGAAATGAATTAAATTATATTATTTTAAAGAATTATTCTGATGATATGCATTGAAATTCACATTCTTACCTGTAGTCACTTCTTCACAAACAAAAGAATATGCAGAATAATTTCATGTAACAATAGTGTAAGGAACTATCACCTTTTATGCATCAGCTGCTGAAAATATAATAATTAGTGAAACATGATCATCAAAACAATAATGCTTTGAGAAGAAGATATTGCAGAGAATCTCCTGGAATTCTGTTGCACAGGATTTGCATTGTCTAAAGTTGGCAGAATTTCAAAATTGTGTGCATTGCATTGAATTTAGAAAAAATTAATGTGAGAAGAAATACCTGTTTATATGTATATTACAAATCTGAAATGAATGTTGTTCTTAGCTGTGTTGCTTGTAGAAACTGTCCATTATACCCATTTAAAACTGAAGTACAAAGTTAATAACAAATATAGTCCATAGTCATAATGCAACTCAAAACTCATTTGTGTCCAAAAAAAGAGCTGCTTTCCCTCAAAAGTACATTCTTAAATAAGAGACAGTTGGAAATAAAAGGCAAACTGCACCTTGAAGTGAAAGAACAGGAGCAGATGTCCTTTAGCTATGTGTTTTATTGATTTATAAACACTCAGTCAGGCTACCTCATCTCTGCAGAGTAATTTAGATATGGGAAAATATCTGTGAAATATATTGATTGCATTATTGATTGAAAAGCCAATTGCTGTTGCACTCCTGTTTTACCATTTAAGTCCTGACACATTTTGACATATGAGCCAGCTGCGACTACTGCCTCGATACTGCAAAGAGATAATGTGAAAGCTGTCATAACCACTTCTCTGTCAGCCACAAGAATTTACAGTGTACTAGTGCTGCTATTTAGCTTGTTCCTTAACCACCTGAATAATTAGGGTTTGTTAAAGCTTTTGCTGTTGCACATTCGGTTTATATATGTGCCATTTTTATGTTTCCTTTCAGACTGGATTGATACATCATGAACAAAAGAAAAGTGGAAACCAGGGTGTTATTATTCAAAGCTTATACACATGGGGATGATTGTTTCTGCTCAAATATTTTTCTCCTCTCCATGAGGAATTTGGATTTTAAAACATTTCACAGGGGAATTCTCACTTGTTTTCAGATCAGTTTACACTCAGCAGCAATAAATCAAGGGAGGACAGGATAAAATCCTCTACAGCCTATTAACAACTCTGACATTTATTTTGAAATTTTAAACTGTCAAAAATACAATGCAAGCAGGAGCATAGAGCAACTTATTGGGTATTCATATAATCATAGAACAGTTAGGGTTGGAAAGGACCTTAAGATCATCTAGTTCTAACCTCCCTGCCATGGGCAGGGATGCCTCACCCTAAAATATGCTGCCCCAGGCTCTGTCCAACCTAGTCTTGAACACTACCAGGGATGGATCATTTACCACTTTTTTGGCAACCTGTTCCAGTGCCTTGCCATCTTCACAGTAAAGAACTTCTCTCTTATACTAACCTGAATTTCCCCTGTTTAAGTTTAAAGAACTAAAAATAGGACCCTTGCCCTATTGCTACAGTCCCTGATGCAGAGTCCATCTCTGGTATCCTTGCAGGTCCCCTTCAGATACTGGAAGGCTGCTATGAGGTCACCACACAGCCTTCTCTTCCCCAGGTTGAACAGCCCCAACTTTCTCTCAGACATGCAGACTGGGTTCTACTGGAGGAGCACTACTCTTTTTTGTCTCATCAGTACCAGGTACTCTTGGAAACACAATCCTATTGAAACAGTGTTCTTTCTCTCTGACATGAAATAGCTCCAGGCTGAAGGCATGCTACATAGTTATTGAGAATGAAGAAGAACTTGTCCAGTTTGGATTAGCCCACACATGATTTCACGCAGCTCTACTTTCTTTATGTCTTGCTTTCTTCCAGTGCTGGCAAATACCTGTTTGTCCCAATATACCTGATTACCAAGCAAGAGGTTTGACTTGAGGCAACAGGTTATGTTTGGATACTGCTCTAGCATAGTGTCTTCTTTACACCAGGACCTCTTATCTCCTTCACACCTTTTTTCTTCAGATTTAGCAATGACTTTCCCCCTCCTCAAAATAAAAAATAAAAAACCCCCAACAAATTAAAAGGGATGAAGACCATGCTGCAAGTCACAGAAGTGTCATCATAAGCTCCTCAAGAAAGTCATAGTGGCCCTCATACCTTGTACTTGCTCTCAAGCCTAACTGTAAGAAGGGGAAACATTGCATACCAATTCTGTCTACTGACAGGCAGGGTACTCTTATTCCACTGGATTAAAGAGCTAAACACTTCTTTTCATGTGGACTGAAGCTCCTTCTCTGGGAGAGCTCATCAGCACTGGCTTGTTCATAGGAGCAGATAATTTCAATGTGAAAGCTGTCTTCTTTTTCTCTGTTTCACAAGTATGCTGTACATCTGAACCTTCCACACTCAGTCCCTCCAGTAACTGTGGAGTCCTGGTTTTGGTAAGGAAAGTAGGAGGTCCTGTGTTCTCAGTTACACAGCTGCTAACTTGCAGGGACTGACAAAGATCTTATTTCTTTCTAGACTGTGTGTAATTTTTTTCTGCAGAGGACTGAATTCAGTTCATATTCCAGCAGCTGGAGAGAGCCACCAAATTCATCCTGCACGGCAAGTGATTATTTTTAAAATACACTTTTTTGCTCTTTGTGGAGAGATGAATTCTGTCTTGTTTAGTGAGGCTTCTGGGCACTACAGTAATGAGTGGAGAGGTTGTTATCAAAGTCTAGTAACAGTCACCACTGAGCAGTTACTCTGCTCTAGGGTTGTTTGTTTCTTCTTTCCACGGTAGTTCAGGCAGTTGAACTCCTCCATGACCTGCAGCATGGTCTTTCCTTTGGTCTCTGGCATCACCAGGAAGACAAAGATAGCCATGGACAGACAGTATGTCAAGAAAATGATGAAACAGAAGCTACCAAGACCTTCCTATGGGAAAAGAAAGAGACAAAATGTGTTCACATAAATTGATCTAGATCTCTTATGATATGAAGTTTCTAGTTTTCTATTTATTAAAAATCTTGGCCAGGGACTCGATGTAAATCCTGCTTGCTGCCACCTGGGAAATTGCATGGAGTGGTAAGATGACCTAATTCTCCTTTCCTGTTTTAAGGAGGAAAGCTCTATGCTCAGCAGAAATGGAATGTCATTGCTTTACAATCTAGAGAAGTGCTGAGATTCAGTTGCTCTTCTGTCTGCTCTGTTCTTAGTCTGTGCTAGACTGGGTAAGGCAGGTAGCATGTTAGTTTATCCCTCCTTACACAGCCCAGAACTGCAAAGGCTTTTGTTTCCTGCTATGTACAAGTGCAGTGAGAGATCTCTGAAATTGCCCATTTTCCAGATTAACTCCAAAGGATATGAATACACAGGAGAGGGGGGGAAAAAGAAAGGAACCCCTCATGACATTCGAAGGACTTGAACAGTTGTTAGTGCCTCTGTCATTGCTTCAGTGTTTGTCAGTGTCACACTGTAACTGTGTAGATAGTGTTAGTAGCACCTAGAGTTTATCTAGCACTTTCACTAGATATCTGGATGAGAAGAAAGGGGCATCAGAACTGCAATTAGTTTGAGCTGTCCTGTGTGTGTAGTGTTGGAAAAAAGAAGTATGCTCTGGATTCAAGAAAGGTCTAATCTCCTCTGAACTGAAACAAAACACCCTACTTCACTTACCACAATGAAAGGGAACAAAAGTCCAAGGATGAAAAGTTGGCTCCAGTTTATAGTACCATTAAAAACATAAGCGGCTGGTCTGTAGGACTGAATGAATATTTCTGTGGGCAAGGAGCATAACACTCCAGCTGAAAAAAAAAAAAAAAGAAAAAGAACCATATTGGAGAAAAAAGGAAGTTTAGAAATTTTGGAAGACGCTTCTGCAGCTCACACTTGATATATTGCCACATAAGTTAATGGTTTTAACTGACCTGGAGGTGTTCGAGGTGCCGCTTGGCTCTTCAGGAGGAAGGCATGTAGGAATGCAATATGAAATGAAGTGTTACCTCCTACCACAGTGTGGAGGGGAATATCTACCTCTGTGCTGAATCAGTAGTAGGGATTCACACTGACTGTGGAACAGCTACACCTGGGACCTCTCCTAAAGGCTGAAGTGAGGAAGGAATGAGTATATGAAACCATTCCAGTAGAAAATACCAACCTGGCCCAATGCCAAAGCTCATGATGAAAATAAAGATGAGCGCAACAGAGCAGTATGGTACCCAGGAAAAGGCATCCTATGGTAGGAAATGGAAAGCAAATAATATCAGAAATTAGAATTGTATTTATCCAGCTCCATTAGAAACATTCATCACTGCTAACTATGTCTATGTTACACATACATCTGTTTCCTCTACTTCCAGAAACTTCACAAAGAGATAATCTTGGCAGTGATCATGGTAGTATAATGCCATTGGCTTTAATCTGCATGTACATGGGTGGGAACAGCCCTGTTAGAATGATGGTGAGCCTCAAAAATACTTCTACTCTGACCAAAAAGTGACTTGGGTGGAGGGAAATGGTGGTGGTATCTGCCATAAAATAAGACATCACAACCTGACACAGCTCTATAATGAGTAAGTGGGGTCTTACCTGTAGTGAAAGCGTGACTGTGAGGAACCCTAAAGCTAAGGCCATAACAGTGTAGGTTTTCCACAGCAGTGTCTTCCTTCCTGCACGCTCAATTAGGAAAATCTGCAACCAGAAGGACATGCTATCAGCTCCACAGGACACAGCACAGACCTTAAGGACAGGCACTACCTGAGCTGTTTTCACCAGGCAGGCACAGAATCCTTCAAGAGACTGCTATGTAGTATCTCCTCTGGGAGAGTGAGTGAAGGTGTCTGGGGGGACTGAACATGACCAGGAACTGCAGGCATGGGACTGGGGAAGGTGGAGAGGTGCAGAGCTGCAGGGAGTATCGCCTGGGCAGAAGAGATCTGAGGTGGCATTCTGGTGGCAAAGGACAGCTTGGGAGCTCAGCAAAGTGGAGATGCTTGCAGTGTAAATTGCCATGAACCCTACAGCTTCCCAACAAGTAGACACAGTGTCCTACCAGCAAGTAGACACAGAGACTGTCATCTGCCTTTCCTATAGGGGGGAACTGGAACTCCCAAAGATGGCTCAGGCTGGGTCATGATTTTGAGAGAAAATCTTTTCCTCCCATAAATTGCATATGCCCATGTTTGCAGGGTGTGTGGAGAGGATTTATGTGATCAGTGCAAATACTACAGTTGATCTGTTGCAGAACAGTTGATCCTTGAATCTCTGTTTACAGTAGTTATAAAGATTGAAGTGAACCATGCATTATAGCAGAATGAAATTCAGCTGAAGGGCCACTTACACACATCAGTGTGGTGAGGATCTCAGTGATCCCAACTCCAAGGGAGACATAGTGGGTTTGAGCAGGGGGGATTCCAGCATTTATAAAGACACTGTATGCATAAAAGTAAACCTGGAAGGAACAGAAAGATGTGAAGGCTGTACTCATGTGCTCATGTTTATACTAGCTTCTGTCTGAAAATAACTAATCAGATGTTAACAAAAGAGAAAAATCTTAATTTCAGTAACTAATCCTCAGTGTTTCCATGAGGCTTAGTTGTGCAGAACAACTTTCACAAGCACCTCTGTCTTGAACTCAGTGAAAAATACAATGGTCTTCTTCTCTTTTTGCTTTTAGCACTACCTTTGTCTCATCTTACAGGTTGTAATTCTATCTATCTGACATCTTCCACATGTTTTAATGGTTTGTGTACTTTGGATGGGGAGCATAAAGAAATGTGGAAAACACATAAGCAAATGGTTTAATTCTCTTTCTATATAATCTTGAAGATTTTGGTAGACATAAGCACTCATAAAGCGTAATAAATTCCATGGTTAATATACTCAGCTTCTACTAGTCCTCTATGGTATAGTTACTGCAGCACTAGTGAGGGTAGAAAGAAGTCTTACTAATCTTGAAGTCTTTCTGAATTTGCAAAATTCATCTGAATTTTGAAACGTTTATGCTTTCACTATAGGCTCATTTTATACAATAACGATTCCCATGCTCAGAGATATGAAACATAACTAGATATATTTTCAGGAGGAAAAAAAAGAGTGTAACAGAATATATATCAGTAACTGTTACACATATTACTGGGATGTTGTAATTGTCTGTAGTCAAAAATAAGTGCAAAGTTAAAGGATTTAGAAAGAAACCCAAAGGTGTAGCAATGTGGAAATGCTCTGTCAGCCTGACTCAGTTTGTGCTGAGATGGCTGAACAATTTTGGGCAGTGCCTTCTGGAGTTCAGAGACACAGAGAGGCTTATGCTGTTGTTTGCTTGTTTGGTATTTGAGATTTTATTTTATCCCCTTCCATTCTCTTGTCATAACAGGGTAATTCATAGAGATGTCTTCAGATGACAGTCGCTAAAAGAAAGTTCTCAGCTTATCCCAGGTCCCAGACTTCCATGGCGAAATACTATAATAAGCAGTAAAAGCAGAGAAAAGTAGCACACATACCACATTGGAGCCAATTAGCTGCGTGCATGCGGAGACAAGGAAAAGAGTGATGAACTGCCAGCGGACGGGTCTGTCACGAAAAAGGTCACACATGCTCTTAGCCTTCTCCTCATGGATGGCTTCTTGCTCTGCCATCATGTCATCTATTTCAGCCATATGGTCACCATCTCCCCAGAGCCACTTCACAGCTAGGAGAGGAAGAGGGATGACTCCTGGGCCAAGCTTACCAGCTCAGAAGTTAATTCAGAGGGTTACTTCCTGCCTTGCAAAGTATCTTACTTGAGCTTCAGGCTCTTTGCTTGTATGACCTTTCCAGAGATCTGAGTTCAGATTAGACACAGATCCAATTCATTTCTGTCTATTTTTACCCATAAGTCTTAATCACAACCTCACCTTTGGGAAATAGCTGCTTACTGTGTTTCAATGTAAATCACTTACCAATCCTCCCCTGAATGGTATATACCCCTGCTAAAGGTGCAATTCTAGGGTATACACTAAAACACCGACAAGGAAAAGTGACTTCTACATTATAAGTCTACATCCAAGAGTTCTCTCTTTCAACACTTAAATACACCCTGTGGTTGTTCCTCTGTTTTTGTCAGTAGTTGGTGTTAGGGTTCTTGAAAAACTGAAATGCTTACAGTAAGACATTTCAGTAAAGAGCATCACTTTCTTACACAGAATCAGAAGGTACCATATCTGCAGCTTGACTGTTCAGGGCAGAATCTGTGTTGATGGAAATACAAGGTCTGTGTGATCACATCCCTCGGAGGATCCTGTCAGAGGGTAAAGGAGATACTAGTGCCAAGAGAGTACTAATACCAAACTAGAGGAGGCCATCTTTCATTAAAGCTGAAGGTGGTTTCAGGGCCAAAAGAGCAAGAGTCTTTTTCCCGACTGTACGCTCTTCCAGGCTCATGTGGGGCTTTACTGTATTCTCCACTTTTTGTTGAACTGGATGCTTTGTGCCCCATTTCCTTACCTTTCATGCACCCTTCCTTGTCCTTTTTGTCAATGAAAAGGTAGCGAGGTGACTCTGGGAAGAAGGGGAGGGTGAGAAGGTGAACGAGAGCAGGAAGCACATTGACTGCCATGAGAATTGGCCAGAGGGCATCTACTCCAAGAACTTCTCTGAAACAGAACCAGCAGAATGAGAGGAGCTGAGCAACCATGTGAGCACACACAGACACAGCGTGATCCCTTGGCGCTGCTGCGTGTCCGGGCAGCTCTCACCCAACAGTCTCCAGCATTCGTCAGCCCATGAAAACCTCAGTGAGAGGTGGAACGGGAGAGCAGGATGCTGCTGCCCGCAGAACGCCAGTTACACAGTGTTGCCCCCTGTTGCACAGTGGTGAATGCAGCACCGCTGACTGCACCCTCCTGCACAGCTGGAGCCCACAGGAGTGAACCGTGTCCTAGCACAAGCACTGAAGAAGGAACCTGCCCTGGCTTATCCATCTGCTACTGATCCCAAGAGCCTCAAGTTAAAAGACAGGATCCACGGGTTATAAGCCTGCTACTGACTGCCCCATGTAGCACCTGCTGGGTTTCCTGGTTTTTTGAGGGTACTGTGGCCAGAAAGACACATGGAAGGGGAACAGGACTGACCATCTTTGACACAGGGCAGGCAGAGGAGCCTATGCAGGGCAGAATGAATCCACAACAGTCTCCCGGTTTCATGGGTGTGCTGGCTTGTATGTATTTTCAATTAAGCTGGGATGGATCTGATATTCCCTGCTCCTTCTAAAAAAGAATTAAAAGTAGACATCATTTCTTCCAAAAGATGTATTTCTTACAAAACCCATTTGAATCTGGTAAAGGTTTTATTATTGGTACTTTTATCTCTCTTTGATAGGAGGCAACAGCATTGTTCAGGATTAAATATTTTGTATGATTTTTGTTTCTCATTGACTTAAGTCAGAAGTTCAGACTGAGCTAATTCAGTTTGGCTGCATAGGCTACCCTGAAAACATGTCTAAAAATAGTTGCTAATTAGCCTATGCTTGCATTAACAAGCATGGCTTGCATTAACATATGCATGTATTTTAATAACAGAAGAAATGAAATAGGCCTCAGGCCCCCTTACCTGAGACCCAGAGCAAATCCTACAAATTTTCCAGTGGCGATGGCAGTAGAAGCGGTTACAGCAACCAGCCCACGGAGCTTCCGTGGGGCACATTCCCCAGCATACATGAAATGGATGTTCAGAGCTAAACCTGCAATCACAAGTGTTTGTCAGGACAATTCAAACTCCCAAAGGTCTGGTGTCCTGGAATGGACCATTATGGGCAAAGCATATCGGGTGAGGCTGTAGGATAACTTTTCGCCATGCTGACCATTCTGCATGACACGAAGCATTGTTCTTGGTACAGTGGCCTTGTGCCTTTCCTAAATCTTTCACTAAGCAAGTATGTTCTCCTGGGGAAATCTGTTCTTCAACAGGCTGGTCTTCTACAGTGTTTCCTACAGCCACAGGGAGAGTGTAGCTGTTGTTCCCTTTAATCTTAAATGGTGTATTTCAGTGCCTATTCAGGATGCTATGTGTTAATTTGTGCTTCAAACCAGCAAGTTAACAAACGCTCTGTATTCCATTTGCTCAGTGAATGAACTATCATTTCTCTATTATTTTTGCTGGTTAGTATTATATATATAATATATATATATTAATATATATATATTATATATATATATCCAGCTGCTCAGGAATTGTAAACACAGACACAGTGTAACCTTCTGAGGCATCTGGAAATTAGAACTGCCCAGATTGAAAATCATCCCCTTGTTTGCTATATGGTAGACAGTATCAGCCACAAGCAGCCACAGAAACAAGAGGTCAGCTTTCTACTGACTGAGCACGCTCCCCTGAAATATTGCATGCTTTGGCTTTTTTTCACAGGTTGGCAGTACTTTCTGTCTGGATTGAATACAAAGATAAAAGGATGAGGAATGGAGATGTCACACCTGATTAATTTCATGACATTGGTGTTTTATTATTTAGTTAAAAATGCATTCAGAAAGCAGACCCTCTGCAGAGTTAGTAAAAATCTGTGATGTGTATTCTCAGACTGGTAAATCCTTGCATCCCTCAGTCACTGCTCTCCCAACTACTTAATGCCATAGATAGGAATGCTGATTTACCTCCACACACTCCAGCAAATAATCTTCCAGCAATGATCATCTCAAAGGATCCACATAGCTGGCTGAATCCCATCAGAGCTGCACTCAGCAGGGAAGGGATATCTGCAAAAAGCATGGCCTTCTTCCTGGAATTCATTTAAATTCATATGAGCATAAATATTGTCCCTGTGTCATATGCAGCCTTACAGAAGTTGTATAAAGTGTACCAAGTTGAAGACTCTGTGCTGGCTTTTGAGATTAGCTGCAGTGAAGTAAATGTGACATGGGAATGGGAAAACTTTGTTGTGGACCAATAAGCTAGTTTGATGCCTCTAGTGGAGCTGGTATCTGCACTGGGGAACAAGCTGTCTGTGAAATTCACTTTAAAATGCATTTACTCTTCATGTGACTTCTCTGGAATGGATTTGCTTTGGAATTTATAGGGGAGAGGGTACATTTTTCTTTGTGGTCATTGGCAGATTTTGCCATTCTGTTTCTTCATCTGAAGCAGCTCTGGGCTGCTCACACTTGTGCCACTTCACAAGTAGTGTTTCTCCCCTGACAGTTGTGGCTGTAAACAGAAAGACTAATGTAATCATTATTCCTACCTTCCAAATCTAACAGACAAATATCCAGCAGACAAGGACCCCAGAAGCCCACCAATGCTGTAAATGGACACGATGAAGGACCACATCAAAGTAATCATCTCTTCACCGGGAGAAGAGCCATATCTCCTCAGACAGGTCTCACGAATGAAACTTTTGATGTACTTTAATATAAGAACAGAAAACAGTGGACTCAGTCAACATGCTTTTGCATAACTGCACCACTTTTTTTGCTTCTCTTACCTACTTATTGGTCTTCTTGATCCATTTCTATTGACAGCTTAGTTGTAATCTTAGCTCCAGTGAAATCTAAGGGAATTCTGCCGCTAACACCTCATGTGTTAATGCTTTAGCAACAGGGTGTAATGAAAGAATATATCAATATATCAACTGTGAGTACCACTAAGATAGCGGTCTTGGCACTGTTCAGGATGAAAAATACCTCCCCTAATTTTACTTTTCCAGCTGCAGATATGAGAGTTGGCCTCAGTTCTAGAGCTATCATCCATCCATGTCCTTTTTTACCTTACAGACAGTCACATAAACTTAGTGTGTGTGGCCAGGTAAATGATATAAAGGACAACCTGAGCACTGGAAAGAGGAGAATGTCCTGTGAGCAGCCCAGTTCAGTAAGGGGAAAATGGCTGACTATAAATATCACTAATCCTTCTCTTTCTCAGTTCTGCCACACCAGACAGATGTTAAAACCCCATGAAACACAAGAGCAATAGCAGACACTCTTAGAAGCAAGAAACCACAGTTAGTTTTGAGAGCAGAAATGAAGAAGTTGCTAATGCTTGCATACAGAGGCAGGAACACATAAGAACATTGAAATCCATGCTGGTAGCTCAATCCATGAGCTGTCCATGCTTACCTCAGCAGGAGAATTGATAATGGAAATCTGCAACCCATATTGGAAACCTCCACCAATACCCAGGACAAAAGCCAGGAGGAAGAGATTGTAGCTCATTTTCTGGCAGTAAATAAAAGCAGCAAACAAAGCTGGCACAGCTATTCAGACATGTCCCCACTGTCCTGTTCACCTCCACAACTCCAACAGCCTGAGCAACGCCACACACCTGTGTCCTCTGACACCAAGGAGCCAGTGCAGAGTGCAATAGAAGACCGGAGCTACTAAAGCACAGGATAGTGAGGAATTTGAGGAGAGACCAAGCTTGTAGCTGCCTCCCATAACCCAGTTACACACTTCAGTGCTTCTGTCTTCAGTTTTGGCTGCCTTAATCTGTACTATCATAGAGTAACTTCTAGTGGGAGATGGTACAATGTGCATGATTTCCATCTACTTGTCCTTCCTCCTCGTCCTTTTCCAGTTGTTATCTCACCCAAATGAATATTTTGCTCAGTGACTTGGCTGAGACTAGACAAACATTTGGAGATTGAAAGGCCTTCCTGGTTTAATAGTTTATTCATCCTTTCTTAGAACTATATCTGATAGGAGGCTTAGAATACAATACAATAGAATTGTATACAAAATGCATAGAATACAATACAGTTCTGTGATACATGCATACCCCATCCCTCCCACTCATAACTCTTTCATTGTGGAGGACTTTTTCAGTCTTCCAGTCCTCCTCCATCTATCAAGTCATGTTTTATCTTTTTGGCTGCTGTGCACTGAACAACCTTGGTTTGTCTGAACTCCCTGTTATGTATCGAACATTAAACAGAAATGTGCTTTTAAATCCAGTTTTCTTCACTTTTAAAAAAACAATTCCTTGCAAGACATTTAATATCTTTCAGATAAGACCTTGTGCTATTATTTGAACCACACCTGATTCAGGTTTATTTTTCTTCCTGTACTCAATTTATGCAACAGGTCTTTTAGAATAGCAGCAGGGAAAAAAATATATACTATTTGGCAAAAGAAAAAGAAGGTAACCATATAGCAGTTTGCATGCAAAGGGAGTCGTTTCTGCTTACAGCCTAGGTCTTTCCTAACACTTTCTTTGGTCACTTTGGAAAAAGTCACTCTATATACAGAGAAAGAGGAACCTGAGATAATATTTCAACATGTAATTTCATTCTTTCTTGGTGTTTACACTCCATTTAGCTTGTCATGAAATTCTTGCTATTTGATTTGTCATTATTGAATTGGTTACTGATGAAACTGCAGATGGTTTCGGCATGCTGAGCATTCACTCCAGGTCACTAGGGAAGAGAAGCTTCAGCAGCAACTAACAGACAGCTAGGGCTGCAGGAGATGAGTAGAGGACCATAAAAAGGGCACTGATGGAAGCCAAAGTCCAGGGGCTGGCTTAAACTAGAGTGGACTGGCTTAGACTGCCTAAGTCATGGGTTGGGTAATCAGTTATCTCATTTAAAGGAAAAGCTCCTGACTGCTACATTGAACCGCAATACAGCAAAGCCTTCTGAAGCCTGACTTGGGCAAGGCTAACTAAGCTTGTCCATTCAACTCCTGAATTATGGGGTCAGGTAACGCTTTAAGAGTAATGGTCATTGCCTAAAGTTCAAGTCTGTGTCCCTGTAATATATGGCAGATGCTAGGAAAGTTGAATCTCAGTTTTAAATCCTGACTGTAAAATAAATAAACTGCATCTTTACTTTTGTCCATAAACCTCAAAGGGCATCTTTATCTGGCAGTCTCCAAGATGGTTCTGTAAAGGGTTTTTTTCAGGTTATTCAAACAGCTTAGGGGGAAATTCCCTCTCCTGGTGAGTGGCTGCATTAGGTGGTTCCCCAGGCTGGGGTACTTCTTGTCTTTGGTGTCTGAAAGAACCCCAACCCCAGCTGGGTTAGAAGTGAGGGCTGGTTTGTTGCAGAGGAGCATTGTCCCTAGTAACAGTAGTAACTATTCTTCTCAGATGCTGATGGTTTTTAATCAATACAACAGTGCATAGTTCTTTAATCTGTAAACACTAATGTGAACCATGAGTCCCTGAGGAATACATTTCAAGATCTATTTTTGCCTAACACTTCACGTGTAAGAAATTTGACCTGAACAAAGTGCCATCTTTTTTCAGTTGAAGGTGTTTTAATTCAGTAAAAGTTAACCAACTTGTTAAATACTTCAATTAAAATGTAACCACTGGCTGGCTTTGCTTTGTCACTCTAAAGACACCTGACTTTGGGCCATAGTCAGAAAAAATGCTTGAAGCTGGGGTTAGTGTTTCCTGACACATGTACTTGCAGGATTGGCTCTGAAACTCAGGCAGCCAAGTGAATGTGTATCATCTCCGAATGTTAGGCGTGTTTCAGACTGTCACATGCAGCCCCCGTCCTGCCAGGGCTCTGGGGAAAGGCAGTTCTGACTCATGGGAGTAGGCACAAAGGTGGCCAAGGTGAGGACCTCTGGACACTTGAGGAATTCTCCTGGTTTTAACCAGTTCTTCCCTGCCCTGTAGGTCCCAGCAGTGTTTCCCAGGCCTCTCCCTCTGCCCAGGCAGTCTCTTCAGTTCATCCCCTGCTTTCTAACCTGCGTGTTCTCTACTGCCTTGTTTTCTTTGCTTCACTTCTCTTTCATGTCATTTTTCTAATCTTCACCAAAGGAATGACAGAATATTTTGATACCATCCTGATGGTAGCAGCACTTTTTTGCTTTGACTGTGTGTTCTGCTCTTCCCGTTTGCCCCTCACTGCTCTCTCCAAACTATAGGAATGAAAAGTATCTCTGCAGTTCCCAGCTCCATGGAGTCCTGCTCTTGTTTGTCTTGTCTCAAAATCTGTTATTTCAAAATCTCAGTGTTGTCTGAGAGCAGAGATCACAGAACGGCTCTTGGCCATGTCTGTATATGAATTACTTCTAAAACAGCAGCGACCACAAATGAACCAAAGTTTAGTTTTATTTCTCCTTTATTATAAGCCTTAGGTGGTGAAGAGTAGTTCTTGCACAGACTCCTTTTCTGGGAAGTAGCTGTGCTGCTCCCCTCATGCCCAACATGACAGTCACACACTCCAGAAGTGCTTGCAGTCCTGTCATTCAAAAATGCTGCATTTTTAAAACATGTACTTTAAAAATATACTTAAAGAAATTTTAGCTACTTATTTTGGAAACATAGGTGGGCTCCTCTGCTGCAGCCATCAGCACTGCTGTGAGTGTCATACAAACAAAGCCAAAAGAAAAGAGGTGGCTTGATTAGGACTTTGAGAAGAAACAGAAAGAAAGAAGCTCCACCAGTCAAACCAATGCCTGTGAAAGGGTTCCCTTTTCCATGTAAGCCAGAGAAGACAGCAAGGCAGCACAAACAGCAATGACAGGTATGCTTCTTTCTGTAGAATAGAAAGGCAACCCCTGGTAGTGGGAAATGGTGGGATGGGATCTACTGGAGACAGAGGCATATTGTATTGCCAGCAACAACAGCAAAGCTACTGCTTCATGAAGTATCTGGCCTTTAGGACTCATCCTGGTACTTTAACATTCTTTCATCCTGCAGAGTGCAGCTTGTGAGGGGCCTGACAGATTTCCAGCTTTTCAAAATAGATTATTTTTTTTCTAAATGCCTCTTTGTGCCTGCTCAGGTTTTACTGCACTTGGGCAGAATAAATCCGTTCTGCATCCCGGAATCCTACAGCTATCGGTAGGGATGTGGTGCTGCATCAGCTCCAGCCACCCGGTGGCAGGAGAAGTACATTTCCTGTACCAGGCTCTGACTCCGGCATGCCAGCAGTTCTCTGCCTGTGGTATCTGGCAGGGATCAGAGGATTCCTTTTAGCAGCTTTCCAAATGATAACTGCATGTAACTTGTACAAGTTAACAGCTGCTGACACACTGTTTGGGGAGCATGTGTCAACAACAGTAATACATTGGAAAAGGACAGCTCTAGTTTCTTCCTATTGCCTATTCTCAGTGAGATCAGGTTTGGGTAGATGTCTTCCAGGAATAAAACCACATCTTCTGAATTAGGCAAGAGCTTTCTCCTTTTTCCTAGCATCTTATAATCAGGCACTGCCTAGTGTGAGTCTTTGTCCCCTCAGGTGATGGTGCACAGGAGTTTCAGGTGGCTGTGGCTGCCAGGTGGAGTGTCCCTGATTGTGCTAGTCATGGGAGTGTCATGGGAGCCTTTGAGATAGATGGGGATTTTTCCATTTCTGGCTCCTTAGGCAGAGGCCAACATGTCAAAGCATATATCTAGTTGGATAAGAGGCTAGGGAATGCAGCTCACACCTGGGACTGAGTACCATGAATCTGCTCCATCTGTCTCATTTCTGTTACAGCCAAACATAAAAATGTATCTGTCTACAATGACCTGGTCAAGAGCTGCCTGCTTAGAACATTGCATTGTCTTAGTTTTCCCAGGTAAATATGTGCACACTCTTTGATTTAACAGGTGAAAGCAGTATTCATCACAGCCCGAATGTAATCCTAGAGGCTCTGGACACCAGTGCACAAGGGCAGGTGAAGTCAGGGGATGTGTTTGTATCTCTCATTGGGCCTCTCACTTGGCTTGCCTCAAGCTTCTCCTTATTTCATCTCTCCCTTCCCTGAACTGTGCAGAGATACGTTCTCTCTCTTCAAAACCCCTTCCTAGTGCTTGTATATGGGGTTAAACCAGAGAGCTTGCAATCTGTGTGATGAAGTAAAGCAACTGCCTGTGGCAGTCTCAGGTCAGAGAAGGGAAATAGCAGGTTAACTTACGGCAGCAACAAGAGATGAGTGAAGTCCTATGGGGAGGTAGTGAGGTGCTGCTCACAGGGCTGTCTCTTCCAGAAGGGGCATAATTTGGCTGTTGCTGTGACTGCATCTGTGTCTGCAGCTGAGGTGGGAGCTCCTGGAGTTGTCCTCTGTCTTTTCTAGTAAGAGCTGCCTTGATGAGGAGCGGATGGATGGACTTTTTTCTCCTACATGACACCTGTATGACTTGAGCTTTTGCGCTGACAGGTGTTCACAGTGGTTGTGGTTCTAACTGACTTCCAGCTGCAACTTATAAACCCAGCATTCCCGGTGTTCAGCCTCAGGGTGAGTTCTCACAGTTTCAGAGTGGCAGTTGCTGTGGATGAGAAATCTTCAGTCTCGAGGTCTGTCACCAGGGCATAACCACGGCACTGCAGTTACTCAAACTCCTGGCTTTGGAAACAGTCACATGAACACGGCAGGTTTCCAGCACCGCTGTGGGGACCGACCATCCTCTTCCCTCAAACACTTTTTCACTGAACTCCAGTCTGTCATAATCGAGGTGGAATATGATGCCATAAGCATGGACAGTAGTTATTTGGAGAATGTGATGGCAGTCTCTGCCTGTAATTATCTGTCTGCACTAATAAATAATAATGCTACCATTAGGAAGGACCATCGGTGCATGGTCTTTGATGTGCCGTGCACTGAGAGGTGCCTATGTTTTAGAGTGTTTTTATCCCAGGATTGTCTGGGCCAACTGTAACTGCACTGCAAGAGGAGAAGAGGCTTGAATCTACAGCGTGAATTCTCCCTACAAATGCTACATTGTCAATCACAGAAGAGATCTGGAGCTGCTCCCTGGCTGGTTGTTGACTATCTCCCAAGCTCTGGTCTGGCTGTCTCTGTAAACCCTTATCTCTTTCCTGTAAGGACCATCACAGTGAAATACAAAATACCTGTCTGCTTGTCCTGACTCATGCAGGATTCGCTCAAATATGGAAGAAAAATAGCACAAACAAACAAGCAGCTTTCTCAAGAAACATCCTGCAGGTCTGCTGTTTTTATGGTGAAAACAATGTTTATGGAACTTAGCTGTTAAAAGAGATTTTCTTTGTAGGAAAGGAATGCCCAGCTGTGACACCATTATTCTCAGTTCCAGCAGTTCACTAACGGTCCTTAGAAAAAACCCATGATTTATCTAAGTTCAAGACACTGTATAAGAACTTCAGGAAATGGATTTCACTGCCGAAGTTTCTCAGGGCAGGGACCCAATGCTGACAGAGCTTCTGTTACCACACAGATTCACTGGATGCCTTCCAGATCAGAGGAGATACATGGGAGCTGAGTCCTCTGAGGACACAAAGACAGATACAGCCTAGGGAACTAGCTGCTTTTCCTTGCCAGGACTTTTGGGTGTCAGAAGAACAGCTTGATGTTCTGTGCATTGGACCAGGAGTGTGGATTTACATCCTCCTGACAAGCAATAGGGCTTCTCTGGGAAAACTGAATACTAAAGATAGTTGAAATACACTTTTCTCCATTTCCTCAGTCCGTTGTGAGCTGTAGATCATGTGTGGCTGAACTATTCCCTTTCCTGCCTTCTTTCTATCAGACACTGATTCAAGCAGTTAGTTGAAACTGGGTGACCTGAAGGCTAGAGAGCACAAACTGCTTAGCTGAACAAAATCTCTGTTCTTGCATGCAAGAGAAGAGTGTTTACACTCTGCCAAATGGCAGTAAATGTCACTGAATGTTCTTGTCAGAGAAGAGGAAAATATGTGCAGCAGTGTCAGAGTGTCAGACTCATCCTGATTTCTTATTTAATGCTTACTTCAAATAGAGCTTTTAATTATACGTGTCCCCTGGCCTATTGAGAGGCATCTGAGTCCTGCTTCTGATGAAAGCCAAAGTACAAATACCATTTATGACTCCTTGTAGGGGCCTTCAAGAGCTGACAGCATGCTCAGTTGTATGTGCTCCTGTTGGAGGCTGAACATAGACCTCTTTTTACAATAAACAAGCATTGTTTCTCAGTTCTTTTGTTGATTTGGCCACAGCATTTATGAAATGGATGTTACAAAATGAATGTCCTTGAAGGATATTCCCCACTGGCAGCTGTGGGATGTGACCTATGGTGTAAATGACAGATCACAAGGCAGAAGAATTTAACAAGAATGATTAAGCACTGTAAAAAACCCCAAAATCAGTGCAGAGACAGACATTTTCTTGCTTGATGTCTTCAACTCATGATCAGAGGCTGTTTTGGAAGAGATGCTTTATTTGGATATGTGATCAGGGTCTGCTCAAGAAGAGCAAGATCTTCATATGATATGCCAGATGCCAAACTGTATTTTTGAACTAAAAACCATAGAAAATAAAAATAACATAAACTTTGACTTACAGAAAACCCTGTGCAAACCACATGTCCTTGAAGGAATGAACTCTAAGTGCTATCTTTAGTTTCTTGTTAACAAACGAACAAATAACCCCCCACCCCATCCAATTCTGTATGATTCACTTTCCCCTGACTTTAGCCATCACACTGTAGAGTTAGCTGATGTGGGACAGGAAATCCTTCAATGAAGGAGAAAGAACTTATATATGGCCATTAAACATTGCAAAGTAAACATTTCAAGTTATAGTAGCACAGCTTGTCGATGCACAACAGGCTCATGGAGCCTTGTTTCCAAAGCTGGAGCAGAAACACTTAGTGCCTACTCTGAGGTGGATCTGGAGCTTTTGGCAACTGCTGTCCATAACACTGAGGACTGAGTCTGAGAGCTGAAAGAG
The DNA here is from genome assembly GCA_036873685.1 of Agapornis canus. NCBI lineage: Eukaryota > Metazoa > Chordata > Aves > Psittaciformes > Psittacidae > Agapornis > Agapornis canus. The sequence goes on along the minus strand of JBAFWW010013495.1, from coordinate 3,040 downwards.
CCTTCCAGAAAGGTCCCTCTGGCTGTTAGGGCTCATTTGTAGGGAAACTCAGTGATGCTCTTTCTAAATCTCTTCCTAGTGCCAGTGTGCCAGGCATGCAGCGACATCTTCTACATCAGAGCTGAGATGTCAGGAGTGGCATGGTGTGGGGAGCACTAGGGTGGGTGAGATCTCATACAGAACTGCATAGTCACATATCGTGGTGCAGGGAGTCTGAGAGTTCTCAGGGGGCAGAGGATGTCTTTGTTTTCAAATGAATAGAAGAACTGGGGCTCTACTGCACAGGTACTGAGTATTGCCCCAGCCCAGGTGGCCAGGGAATAAACGCTTTCCATGGAGTGTCCTATAGCCCAGCTGGAGGAGGTGCCTGTGTGTCTTTAGACCAGGTGTGACCTGTCACAGCAGGCAGGACACGCTTGCTAAAGGTCATAAATCCAATGGTGTTAAAGAGCAGAGGGCACGTGTCACCCCCCTGACCTCATCCAGCACGTGGCTGGGGCTGAGTGAGCACCCTGGGGACACCCCCTGTGCTTTTTAAGGTGTGTGCTGCCAGGGCTCAGTTCCTTTCATCCTCTGACTCCAGAGAGTGCTGCGATGGGCAAAATGAGAGCTGCTGCCTTCAAAGCAAGCATCTGTTTGTTCTTGAAACCATCAGTGACAGCAGTTAGATCTTGAAATCGTTACCCGGCCCAAAACAATTACGATAAAAACAAGTTCCAGATGGGCTCCAAAGGAGTTGTTTTTGTCTTTACTAAATCAGAATGGATTCCATGTCTTCAAGTTCCTCTGGCATTTATGGACAGGAAACATGAATTACACACAATAATTCACTACAAACAAAAGAGATGACTGCTGCAACAGCCCATTTATCTTTGCTCATGTGCCTTCTTGAGGTTTATGTGCTGGTTAACTTCTGGGGAGAATTAATAGCTTTTTTCTTTGTTTTTAACTCTTTGCTATTTTGGTTTATAGAAACTGAGATAGGAAGATGTTGAGTTTCTGTTACATTTACTTGCAACTCCAGGCAAACACTTGCATGTTCCTTAAAATCACTCCAGAAACAGAGAAAACAAAACAGAGGCAATAGGATAGTCTAGTAGCAGTCTATGTGCAAAGCCATTCCTTTTCAAGAAATATGTATGTTTTTAAATCAAAGCCAAATGAATGCACAGTGGTGAGTGTGCAACACATTCTAGTTCTTCTTCTCCAGGCATATTTTCTTGTGAGTTGTTTTGTGGATTATAAATGTTTACAGTACCACAGGTTAGTGTGACTGAGCCTGCAAATGCAGAAGGAGTAAATACTATCTGGAAAAGAGAGCTGCCTCCTGTGCCATGGTGCTTCAGTTCTTCCTGTGAGAGACCTGAGCTAAGGGTAAAGATGGAAGTCCTTCCAGTTAGTCCCTCGGTCAGCTCCAAGAGCCTATATGTACATACCTTTTCCAAAGGCCACCCAAAATGGACTGAAGTCTGGGCATCAGGTCTGTTTTGTGGAAACTGAGTTTCTGTTGTCTTGGGTTTTGAAGGTGATGCTGCACATTGGCATGAATTCAGCTGCTTCCAAAAGGGAGGGGAACCCAGGCAGCAGCTGTACATCAGCCCTGCTCAGACCTGCGCTTGCATCTGCCCTGGGGCCCTGGGCAGGAGAACAGCACAAGGAGGAAATCAGCAAAGATTTCTGCATGGTGTTTTTGTTCTGGCAGTCCCTCATTCCTCCTTGCAGCTGAGACAAAGAATCTGGGTTTGGGTTGGGGGGGGCTTTTAATTAGATTTCATGATTTTATAGAAGGGGGCATGTTGGCATCAGCACAAAGGTGCACCATGTGAACTTAGCTAGGCAGCTGACTGTTGCGATGTTGTGGGAAGACATAACTCCCCAAACCCATAAAATGTGACAGGGATTGTAGCAAAGACTCAAGCTGCCCCTGGGTGTTCTTAAGTGCATGAAGTCAGCTTGGCTGAGCTCCGAAGGGAATGAGATCATGGGGAGGAAGCAGCCTGAGAACTGGGGGTGTCAGTGAGGTTTGTTTGGCCTATTCCAGTGTGAGATGGTGGACTTCCCGATGTGTTCCATAGCTTCTGTCCCTTCCCTCCATAAATCTTACAAAAGAAGACCTTAAGTAGAAGCAAGTAGAGCTCTCCAGTTTTGGCTGGTAAACAAAGGAAAAGAAGAAAAGTGAGAAACTAATGTCTTTTATTAGGTTCCATGCAATGTCTGATTAGCCCATAGTCCTCCACACAGAGTTTGTAGGATTGATCATTTGGATTCTCATCTTTGTGGAGCTAAGTGAGACTGAGCTCTACAACAATGACATCCTTCCAGCAGAGATACTCCCAGTGGTCATCTCCATACTTGGTTCAAACAAGGAAGAAAGGAAGGAATCACAGGGCTAGAATCCAGCTTCAGGCTGGCATTACATGCAGGCAGCAAAAGCAGATAGGAAACCTCTAATCCCACATCCAGAGGAGCAGGATAATTACCCATTTATTTCATCCATTATTCATTTATTTGCTCTCAGTTCTTGGACTCAGCTGCCCCTCCTGCTCGGCTGTAAGCTTTGCACTGTGCCCCCTTGCCGCTCTGCCCCTGAGCTGCCTGTGCTCCCCCAGGAGCAGACATTTCTCAGCACCACAGTGTCTGCTACCCACTGTCCCCCAGATGTGCTTTAACACCCCCCTCATCTTCCAGCTGGGTTTTGTTCTTCATCAAAGGGCAGCCAGGGCAGAGGTGATGGAAGCACTGACTCCTTCCCCACAGGTGATTTAATTTCCCATTAACTGGGGGTTTAAAGGGAAATCTCAGGGCTCACTTAAGGCTCTGCTGACAGCTTCACCGCCTCCTGCATAAACCCAGCACCAGGCTGGTGTAGCTGTACTGCTGCTCTGATCCCTGAGCACACGGGCAGCTCTGGACGCAAGATCAGCACAGAGGGTGAGGTTTAGGCAGACCTTTATCAGAGCATCCTTGCAGAGTGCTTTGCGGGATGCTGGACACACTTACGTGGGGAGCACCAACGCTCCGCTCTCTCCTTCCCCGTTAA
>JBAFWW010013493.1:0-12820 GCA_036873685.1 Agapornis canus | reverse complement strand
CCCTGTCAGTACTGAAGTGGGAGAGAGGAGGAGGAGGGAAGCACTCCTGGTACCAGGGCTATGTTGAGGCAGGGGAAAGGTAGGGTCAGGAAGGAACAGCAGAGACTGACCGAATCTCCATTCTCTGTGCTACTTGGAGTCAGGTACAAAGGAGTGAAGCTGAGCTTGTGAAGAATGGGGCTTAGGTGTTAATTTTTGTCTGTGTTTCTCACCACCTTAGTCTATTTTAATTGGCACTACATAGAGTTGATTTTCACCAAGTTGAGCTAGTTTTGTCCATGACAGTGATTTGTAAGTGATCTCCCTTTGTGTTGTGGTTTAACTGCACCTGGTAACTGAGTGCCATGCTGAAACCAGGACACTGTCTTTATCAACACCTGCAAGCTTTTTCTTTTATTTTCTTTCTGTCCTGTGGAGGAGGGGGAGTGAAGAGAGCAGCTGGGTGGGTGTCTGGCAGCCAGCCACAGTCAATCTACTATTCAGGCAAGCTTGGAAGAGGACAAAACACACTTGCATGTGGTTCATCCATGTTTCTTTTTCAACAGGAGGAAGCATCTTCAAAAGCTTTGGAGCTCAAAGTCTGAATCTACACGAGAAAATAAATCTGAACTGTGAAATGACCACAGGTATATTCGTACTTGTGCAGCTGCTAACGATTACTTTTCCTTGTAGAAGCCATCCCCTCACAGTTCCTGGTCTCCAGTGTGCCAGAGTGGGAGCAGACCATCCCTGCTGCAAAGATGAGAGCTGCAGAGTCTTGGTTGCAAAGTCTGCACATGGGCAGAGGTGGTGGCTGACCTCTTGACACATTCAGAGGTGCTCTGTCTCATCCAGGAGCCTTCAAAACCTTCCCACTTTTCCCATCCCCTTCCCATATCTGTCCTCCCTCAAACCCCCAAAGCAGTTTCCATGGAACATCTCTGAAATAAGCTTGCTGAAAGCTGAGGGTAAAATGCTGTTCTTGTCATCTCTGAAAGGTTTTTCTATCTTGCCACACTTTTCTTTGCTGCTCTTCACATTTTGCAGTGAAGGATATTTTTGGCTGTAGCTATAGTATTGACACAGGCCATTTTGTGTCATTTTGGCTCCTGGTGCTCTTCATCCATGTTACAGGTAGTAGTTCTGTGAACTATTTAATGTATCACTGGAAAGGCTCATATACACTTGGGGACTTTATTTTATTTTCTTTTTCAATTTTCAAAAGAATAAGAAGGTGTTGTAACAGGTAAATGAATTAAAGTTCTTGGAAAAATCTGTTTCTTGAGCTAATAATCTGAAGCCCATTTAGGTAAGAGGCATAGAATTCAGTCGGTATTTAGATGTGGTGAAACAAGTGAAAATTTCTTCAGTGTAAAACTGCTAGATCTCAGTCGCATGTTAACAACATAAGCACAGTAAAGTAAAATTACTGTTAATGTCATTGAATGAGTGAATATTTTATCTGTGACATAGAAGAAATAAGGTAGAGTAACACAATCAGAAAAGAAATCACACTGTATAAGGAATTCTACTTTATTAGAGTTCTATGGCCAGGTCAATATGCATCAGTTTTGCTTTATTGTATTATGAAAGTGGGGTGGTGTCTGTAGTATATGATTCCAATTACATCATTTTGTAAAAATAAAAAAGTACTGGGCTATGGACAGCAGTCGGATGTCCACCAGAAGATTCCATTTTAATGCAGAAAGTAACAGGCTCATGTTACAGAACTTCGCAGAACTGCATTGCTGTTATCTGAATCCTTCATTAATCTTCATCTGCATTTCCTTCTAAGCAGAGGTAAGCTGTAACACTCAGCCTTCAGTGTTATAAAAGGGCTGTGTCTCAACTCTTTTTTGGTTATTCAACCCAATAATCTGTCACAAGTTATTTAAAGCTATCTGCAACCAGTGTATATGCAGACAGGTGCAGCATAGTAGGCATTTTTTTTACTTTGCTTTTTCCAGGAGGTATTTTGGAGGGAAATTTGAGGTATTTTGGAGGGAAATTTGGTAAAGGCAAAGATTACCTATGCACTGAGAATTTTATGTCCATATTGTCATCACTAGAGAATGCTGGTACTAAGGAAACAGGCACATTTTACAGGTACTTTTCACCTTCCAAGTGTCCAACAGCATTGTGCCCATGATAATTTCTGGGTTAAGAGGTACTGTGGTAAGGTGTCCAGGGAGAAAGTCTGGTGAAAGAGAGTGGGAAGAAGCTTGATTGATTTCCCCCAAAAGGACAAACATAAGCTGAGTAGAGCCTTAAAAATTGTGCTGTTTTACTGCCAAAATCCTGTGTTTAGGAAGTGTGGACATGCACTGATTGTGTCTTCTTCCCTTCTCTCCTTTTCTAAATATCTAAATGCTAAAAGGGGGACATACTCCCTTGTCCATAATGCTTTTAGTGTTACTAAAGTTGCTTCTGTATGAAAGGTCATAAAATGGTGAAACTGTTTGTCACACATGGTTATAGAGCAGAGTGACTTTATATCATCATCTCTCTCTTTTTTTTTTTTTTGTGGCTATCTCGGACGCAAATCTCAGGTAAGACCCTGACTACCTCTCAGATCTGACCTTTTAAAGTAGGGTGGGTCAGTTTGGGGAAAAAGACGCAAAAATTTCAGCAGAGGCACACAGAGCAGTGTCTCAGTATCTCAATTCTAGAGTGAAGAAAAAGACTACAGGTAAGTCATCAACAATGAGAGCTTGATAAAAACTGATGTCGTTACAACATACTCAGAAATAAACACCATAGTAGTTTTATGTGCAGTTGATTTTGGTGCATTTTTTACATTTGGGTTTTGTGCAGATGTTTTTGTTCTCAAGGGGGTGTTAATGGTGAGGAGTCTGGCTGTGTTGTCACTTTAAAAGGTAGAATTCATCTTTTATAATAATGCATAAGAAGCATAAGATGTATTCAAACTAGATCAGAAGCAGAGGTACTTGCTTTATGGAAACAAGCTGAGCAAAATCAAATTGCATAGGTGTTCTTCTCACACTAAGATTTTCCTAAGTTGATCAAAATGCCATGCTAGGTGAGCTTGAGTGGCATTTGGTACAAACAGCTCTTAAAAAAACATTCTTTGACAGAAACAATACATATCGCCTGGTAGTCTTTTATTCAATTGAGTTATTGGCCATGGGACTTCAGAGTTGACTGCTACTCCCTTGAATCTTGTAAATCTGCGTCTTAATTGAAAGATGGAAAACAGCTAGTCAGAGCTCTTCCTGAGCTGCTAGCATTTCAGGATCTTGGATTCCTGTCAGGGAACAGGCTTAACCCACCTGTGATTAAAGACCACCTTTTTTTTTTATTGCAGTTTCTCTTGAGATATCTTTCAAAACCTGACTGTTCCTTTCAAAAATGTGTATATTTACATATTACTGTGCAGACAAAATTGAAGACATTTAGGTGAAGAAACAAAGCAAACATCTTAATTCCATCAATACCCATGATTAGGGATGTTTATTAAAGCAAGCTTTAAAACATATCAGAGGTTTAACTCATGCATAAACACAGTCAGTGATGGATAGGGAGCAAACTGTATTTTCCTGCCTTTGTAATGGAAAAAAAAAAAAAATGTCCTTTCCCCTTGATTTTTATCACAATAATTAGCTTTTCCTTTTTAATACATGATCAACGATAGTTAATACTGTCCAAAAAGATGTAGGTACCAAATGAATCCATGTGTGCAGAATTAAATTTATAACCTGTATGTAGTGTTTGTAGAGGCTTTTCTTAAGCCCAATTATTTTCTTTTCCAGTTGACCCCTAGAAAATAAAGAACTGAAGGTATTTTATGTTAGATGCAGGAATGTATTATTAATTACCATTTTTAATGTGCATATATATGCCTGAATTGCAAAAGTAGTTTGGCTAGACTTTTTCAGATGCAACTATATTGATTGGCTCTTACTTGTCTCTTCCCTGACAAAAGTAAATCTTTTTCTATAATGAAGGTGACCCTTTAAGAGATTAATCTAGCATTATCTCCTTTACAAAGTTTCTACTAATCTTTGAAATTGAGGCATCATTGATGTGAGTAGAGGGGAGGATAACATCCTTTTTTCTGACCCCCCTTTTTTTTTTTTCACTCCAGGCAGATATCTCTGACTAAGCTAAAAAAGAGGGCAGTTTTTTATACTGTGAAGGGTCTTTGTAATGTAAATACACATAAACACAAGGGTTTGGTTTTTTTATTTTTTTTTCCATATAAAAACCTGGATCTTGAGGGAAACAGCAAAAAGTGCAGAAAAATGCAAAACTTGTGGAATCCACACATTCTTGTGCTAATAACTTTCTGATATCATTGAAACAGTAAAATATAAAGAGTGCTTGATGTAATGCTAGAAAAATCACTAGTTGGCTGCTCAGAAAAGCCTGTGCAGTGTTTTGCTTTGAAGTAAACAGATTTCTAAGAGTTCTAGGAGTTTTCAAGACATCATCTGGTTTTGATGATATTGTACTTGATGACCTTAGCTAAGACTTAGCCCCTGATGTTCAAAATTTTGTGAAGGAAGGAGGCTGAAGGATGATTAGACAGGCCTTAATCTGGGCTGTTTGTATTCATATGTATTTACTATTTTTTCAAGTTTGCTATTCCCAGATCAAAGTTCATGGTCTCTCTGCCCAAGCTCTTTCTGTTATATCCTTGTTTATGATGCTTTGCGTTTCCACTACTGTCCACTGTCTTCACAATCGAGGCAAATGATCAAATCTTCATCTCCAGCATTTCCTTCTTTTCTCACATCTGGCTCATGCAGAAAATTAACCAGTGCTAGCCTTCACCATCATCGGTACTGTTACAATATTAGCGGGAGCCCTCTCCTAGTTTAGTCTTTGGAGTTACCAAAGCCTGGAGCATGGTCCCAGCCAATGGACTGGATGTGACCATGCTGTTTGGGTATTAAAAGTTCAGCTATTTGGACACAAGCCATGCAGTGACAGGTGGTGAAAATGGGCATTTGTGCTTACCAATACAGGGTGTAAAGTGCACCCCAAAGGGTCACATCCTGCTGAGTAAAATTTCTAAATTTACTTTATCTCTTCAGTCAAATTTCTTAACTAGGATCCAAACACTTCCTGCCCCAACTATTCTGTCTCTATTTTATCACATTATTAACCCAGCTAAGCTATGCTCCAGCCAAAACACCGGTAAAAAAATTTTCATACTTGCCCTTCATTTTCATCACAGCTTTCTCCATTTGCCCATGTTATTTCTTATGTCTTGTGCCAGTGGTGGTGTTCTCTACTCCTCTTTTAGCCTTTTCCCCATATCCCTCTTTCCTGCTTCACCAGGAGCTACCTTCTGAAGATGGACACCTTTCCACAAGCTTGTGGTGAATCACCTTGCTTTATTCACATCCCTCCTGAAAATGTCTCTCTGCTCACAAAGGCAGTAAGAAGGGATAAAAAAGGCAAAAAGTTGGCCAGAACCCTGAGATGTGCCACAAAGTCTTTCCTGGATAGCACTAACCTTCATCTATCCTTCTTTTCTCAGTTCCTTGTTTCCTTATGAATAATACTTGTTTCTATGTCCAAATCACATTGAGACTCAGATGAGAGAAGATGACTGCATTTTGTACACAACTGCAGTCCCTTCAGTAATGCATTAATGGGCAGGAGGCGTATGGAAATTAAATAGTCCTAAGGCTCCCCTGAGCCCCATTACAGGAAGCAAAGGATAATTTTTTCCCGTAATTGCAGCCATCTCTCAAATGACTATGCAACAGAAGATTACCTGGAGATGAAAACACCAGGAAAAAGCAGTGAAGACCATTTACATTTGACTTGATGATAACACCTGGCTATTGGAAAGTCTCCTATTCACGAACCATGTTTTTTTTCTTATGCATGCTTGTTATGCCTTGTCATTAATTGCCAAATTATTTATTTATATGCCACCAGTGAAAATCTCTGTTTTCATTGTTCTTTGCAGTCCCCAAGAAAGCAGAATGACACTGCAGGGGGAAATAATATGTCTGACAGTGTCTCACTGCCCTGGTTTAGCCTTCCAAACCCCTATGCCCTGTGAAGGTGCATCTGTGCTAGCATGTCTGTGAATATGTTCTGACCTGGTTTGATAAACGGTAGATTGCTAGTGAATTCCTTCAGGTGCTGACCCCTCCAGCTAACTTCCTAAACCCCATCAATAAAGGTAAGAGGTGCAGTTCAAACATTTAATAGGATATAGATCAACGTTGAGGAGATACTGGAGTGACCCATCATGCTGGCTTAGCAACTTTTGGTGGAAAATAGCTATTCCAAATCTCCTACAGCCACTGTTTAAGATGTGTCAAAATTTGAGAAGGCTTGTCTGATTTCAGTTGTCCAAGTCCTGTATGATTGGGCATATGCCAGAAACTTAAAAGACTGTCTTTGCTCAGAGAATCATCATATATCACCAAATAACAGAATCTGTGACTAAAGTTATTGACATGCCAAGTAGGTAACACCTAAAGCAGGCCTGAAAAATCACTGCATCTCTGTGCCAAGTCCAGCAGTTTGAACAGCATCAGGTCACTCAGGTAGGTAAAAGTATTCATATATAACTGAGATTTTGACAGACACCCTGAGTCAGAAGAAAGTTATGTGATTATTCATGCTTTAAGACCTTTTTGTAATTAAACCATTCAGTTCTGTCTAGAAACTGTCTGAAATCTTATGTAGGAGAAAGGCATATCTGGGAAGAATAAAATAAAAGCTGAGGTGTGAGAAACTGTTGTTCAGCCACTGATAAAGGGACTTGATATACTGTGAAGCTGAAACGAGAAATTTTAGCAGACCCTTTGTAATCCTGTTCCTGTCTAATGCAGGCATGTTGGACACTTTTCCCAGGGGCCAGGCTGTCTTTTGTGAGTCAAAAGGTATGTATTTATGCTCAAAGCAAGTTATTTCAGAAAATAGTTGATTTTGCAGCATGTTAATGTTTGCAGCAATTATACAGGAGTTTACATTTTGCACTTGCATAGAACAAGTGAAATTGATCTATCTGGGATTCATATCTGAAAAGAGGTTTTTTGGGACTTCTCCTACTAAATTACTTCGATCTTCTCTCGCTGCCTCACAAACTGCAGATTTAATTTGCACCAGTGCTCTGCTGGGAAAAAGTGTGAAATGGAGAGAGTGAATCCCTATCTTTTCCAACTTGCTGAGGCTAAAGCCTTCTCTCAGGATTGCTCTGCCTTTGCTATGGGCCCCACTGCCTTTCTCTATTGGGGCTCTCCCTGGTATAAGTTGTGCTGCCTCTCAGAGAAGTTATCTGTGGCACCGATATTGATTTGTCTCAGTATATTTTGAGCTCACTTCATATTTAAGACTTACGATTTTAGTTAGGAAAGAGAGAAAAAATGTTCTAGAATCCAGCTTTATTGATCTTGTTTACAAAAATGCCTAGGTTTTTGTGATCTGAGAAAGATATGAAAGGCCATAGTTATTCAAATGTACATATGTTATTTTCTTTATTTATAGTGGCTGTACAACAGGCTAAACATTAATATTTTTGCAGCAATATATGGCAGCAATGTTGAAGCAAGCAGTATAACTGTTTGCTATTTCTGGTGAATATACCCCCTGATTATTTTCTAATTTATGATTTTCTGAGGAATTGGAATAAAAGTTTTCTGAGCTTTCAAATGCAAACTCATTTTTAGAATGATATTCAAGTATTTTAAAGGTACTGGATTTATATATTCTGAGATGCTTATGATGATATCTTTGTCAAGACAAATCTCTTTCTTTAATATAAGAAAAATATCCTAATTTTCACAAATAATTAGAGTATTTCTGACTAAATAGAAACTCTGATGAAATTCTGTTTGCTCTTTCTATTATAAACTGAAACCCAATATATTTTATAGTATTTTAATGTTCCTAAATTTTTGAGAAACAGTTTATAAATGAGAGTAGCTTTGACAGTGACTATATACAGATATGTGCCTTTGCTAAGATTATGTTGGTGGTTTGTTTTTTTTTTTTTTTATATATGTTTAGTAAGGTTGCCAAAAAAAAATAGTTTTTTAAAAAATTTTGAAGTTAATTAATATATATTTGTGCTTTTGCTAAAATTATTTTGGTGGTTTGTTTTTTTTTTTTTTATATATGTGTAGTCAGGATGCCAAAACAAAATAGATTTATAAAAAATTATGAAGTTAATTCATAAAATAACAATGGAGAAGTAAGTATTTTTTTATAGTATACATTAACAATTTTTGTTAGATATTGTAAAAGCTTTCCAGCCCAATGTATTTAAATGGAGTGTAAATGAGTTCATTTCTCAGCTGTCTTCGGTTAGAAATTTTTCCTGATGGTTTCTGTGGGCAATAACAAGAGAGGCGACAGTGCTGCTTCACTTACCAGCAATACATAACCATCTTCGATTGCAACATGGCTTCATCTTCTTTCTGGAAGAGTTTTCTGTCTGTTTCATGTATTTAAATTTGAATGCTGTGTATTTTCAAGCCCTTTTGGAGTAATAAGAGATGGACTGATTTTTCCCATTAGTGGCATTTTTGCATGCTTCCATAGTAAGATCCCACATGTGGGAATACCCCATATTTTCCAGTTTTGGGTCTCTAAAGCTACATCTCCTTTGAGATCACGCTCTGTCCTAATCCTGCAGTATCTCAAGAGTCTTTGTTGTCATAAGATCCCTCTGGTAAGGTGCCTTTTAATTTACACAAAGAAAACCTTTGGTTTTGGAAGTCATTTGGCATCAACAGTCCTTGCTGGCTAACCCACAACTACCTCTGTCTGAGTTACCCTTGTGTGTCTTGGCAACTGCTTTGAGCAGAACCACTGCTTGAGTACAAGCACTAGCCCATTATCAAGGTGAGTTCACAACCTGGCAGTCTTATTGCAGTATAATGACTATAGCATAAACAAAAGGTCATGTTCAAAGTTAATACAGAGTTAAAATCTTTGCACTATAAATGATAACTCACGATCTTGAACAAGTATGTACAGTTTGCTACAGTTTCCCCACAATGATTTCTCAAAGTTTCTCAGCTGAATATAAAATTATAAATAAACTTTAAAATATGTGAACAAAATCTTTTCAAGTGGGAAAGCTGATATGAAGAAGGAAATAAGCTTAAGATTCCTGATTTCCAGTCACTTATGTTAGCAACTAGAATAAATTACCCTGTAACAAATTGAGGTGCCTATTGACTGATAAGCTCTCAGTGATTTTTATCACTTGGGCAGTATAAAGCAGCCATTGATGGCTAAGTTTATGACTGTTGTGGTTTGCCAGCATGGAACAAAGAATCCTAAATAAAGGGCCTGCTGGCCTCATCCATTTGTGGGGTTGATTGCTCAACATAGTGCTGCAAATTAGGTATAACTAATTCATCTGTTTAATGTAGGAAATAAAGGTAAGATGATGGTGACTATGTCTGTTTCCTTTCCCTCACAGTGATATTGCATAACAGATGCTTCTTAGTTAAACATACTGCTCCTTGGAGAAACTAATTTGCGTAATTCTTTATAAAATGAAATGCTGCAGCTCCAGTTAAATGCAAGACCCTCCATCAGCTTTACAGTAAGATCTGAGTTACCCTGAATTCTCTTTTTTCCACCTAGGGTTGACCTCAAAAATTCCACCAACTTTTTGCTTCTCATTGTTACAAAATGATGGGTAGTGTTGAAGTGGTTGTTTTCATGTGAGAAAAATCTGCTTTCTTAAGGCACAAAATAAAAATAACTGTGGCATGTGTTCATGTTTCACTGCCAGCACATGCTAGAGACATTAAGAAGTCAGCACTGCACCCATTAGACTGGAAGACATGAAATAGTCCTTCAGTGTATGCTCTGGGATAGCACAGAGGCTTCCCTGAAGGAATTGTAGCTGAAGGCTCATCTAACTGTCTTAGAAACAGAGAATGATTTGAAAGCAGTTATACTGTATACTCTGAGGCTGAATTTTGCCCTGCAGGAATACATTTTGATGCTTGTGAAGTGATAACAGCCTTTTGCTTTGTGATATACCAGTTAATTAAAATATACATGTTGTAGCTTCAACTGGTGCTTTTATAGAGGATGCCGTTTTTTGTAAATGAACTTAAAAGCAAGTTGATCTACATGTTGTGATTAGATTGCTACTGAAGGGAAATATATAGAAAACTTCTGAAGGTAGTAAATTGACTCACAATTTATCTGGATCTGTTAAAAGGAAGAAAAAAGATGATTTTGTTACCATTTTTGAATCTGTTTTATTACTGCACATTCCTCTGGCTATGAGGGAGAATATACTTAGAGGCACTAGACATTGCATAATGAAGCATATAATGGATATAACTTATTTTACATTGTTTCAGGCTAAAGCCTCTCCCATTCCTGAGTTTAGAGAGTTGTAGCACCTTGTTAAAGAGAATCTGGCTTCAGCTGTGTGTAGGGTGAGAAGCCTGATTTAGAAGTATTCATTACAGAGGTCAGTGAGATTATAGTCTGAGTCCAGCTGTTGGTTTACTTAGGGGAAGTGGAACATACTACCAGGACTTTGTAGACAGTGAATCTACTCGATGTAATTTGTTCACTCTTGTTATCTCTGTGTATTCCTTTTACAGTTTATATAGTTAGAAACATCTTACACAGGCTTTAAAAAGTTGGAAGCATTGGTATATTGTATAATAACTCCTAATGCTGCAAATAATGATGCAGTTGGGCATTGAAACAACATATGGTTAGTTCAAGGAAGGATTTTGGTTCATGTCCAGAAGTGTCTTAGCACAGAATTATTTTTGGTTTTTCTTTAATTTTCTATTTTGCTGCTACGAAAACCTGCATGTCTCAAAGGAAGTGACTATTACCTTCGTGTCCTTATATCAGCAGGGTAGAGCCAACATGCTAAAATCTGACGTTTGTTACCCATCCAAGCAATTAAGCTGGACAATGAGGAGTTGCAGTGCAGACTCCAAGTAATTTCACTTTATATGGTAAATTTTTTAGACCTTGAAATAATAAGAAATTTTTTCATTGGGCTAAAAGAGTAGAGCAGCTGTCATTCTATGGGAACACACACATTTGGCACAGATGTAGCAAATCACTAAATCTATTCCATAGTATATCCTGTAGTAAACAATACTAATTCAGGACAGCTGTATGGCAAGTAGGTGCTGTTGGCTTTGGAAATCTCATCAGTAAATGCAGAACTTTTCTTCACTTTTGTGGAATGCAGCTACGTGTAAATACATGGTTCCCTGGTTTAGGATGAAATTATATTGTAAGAATGTCTGCAGAATCAGGAGAAAAAGACTTTTAGTCTTTTTGGTCCAGTGGTCATTGAAGTAGTCAGAAAAAGTGGAAGTTAAGATTAATAGGAGAAGTCAGAATATAGTGTGGGTTTTGGTTGTTCCCCCCCCCCCCCCCATATGTGTTGAAACACAGGAAGCTTGAAAAAACTCAAAATCATGTGATGGGACAGGTGGGAAGGAGGAGTGGACTCTTCTGAGAAGGTCAAATTTTGGACATCTAGCCATAGAGAGGCTCTTCATGTGACTTCTGGGTTTCTGTTCATCTACTTCTGGAATTCTTTGTTTATTCCTCCTTGAAAGTGGTGTCATGTGGAGTAACAGAGTGTAACAGAATGGGAGAATATTAAACAGTTTAAAAAGCAGGCAATGAGCTGTCTAAGCTGTGTAGATATGCAAATCTGTAAGAAAAGGATCACAGAAAAACTTTTCATTCCAGGCAAATAAAGGTGTCATTTTCTGCAGAGGTACATTTATTAGATAAAGTCATATTTTATGACAGGGAATGAGGAGAAACAAAGGGCTTCCCGTAATGTTATGTCAAACAGCTTATTGTGATTCAGAAGAAAGGTTTATATGTCACTCTGGCTTATGACATGTTATTGTCTTTTGCTTTTGGTGAAAAATTAACTGTGGGGTGTAATTATAGTGTTCGTAATGTACCTTGTCCTGTAGTTGTCTTTTTCCCTTGAAATATCTTAAGAGAGCTAAATGTCCTGTTGTAATAATGACCCATCGCAGTAGTAAAATTGTCATACCAGGTACATGACTGACCACTTGGTATTGTTGTAACTGTCCTTTTCATATCACATTAGTCGAACTTTATTACTGTTGTGCATCATCTTTATGGGGACACCATAAAATTTGGAGGCAATTGCAGCATATTTACCTTGCCTCATTCATCAGTGGGGGCTGTTTTTCCTTACTCTTTCAATGATGTCATTTGTTGAACAAGTTCTTCCATTATTATTGTAATGTTATTTGAACAGAGATAGGGCTTAGCAAAAAATACAGACCTGATGTTTATGAAGTAAATTTAGACTCCGCACCTAACTTCTTTCTAAGGAACATTTGTTTGCTTGGCAGAAAACAAAGTCATTTCAGCCAGGTCTCCTTTATGATTGACCAACTGTTCCCCTTGAGGTGAAGTTATTGTAATGGCTGGACTTCAGGCAGAGATGTGAATCAAAGTCTTACCTTTCAGGTGAACTTCCTTGTCACTGTGTGTGTCCCTCAGTCCATGCTGCTGGCGCAGTTCATGTGGTGCAGCTTATTTGCATATATAGACAGAAGGAAAGATGCTGCAGCCTACTCACTGGAGTGTGTGGGCTTCCCTCACAGTGATAGCAACTGTTTAATTCTGCAGTGCTTAACTGTGCATCAACAGAAGGATTGATCTTCCTGGCTAAGAAACCCTCTAGGCACATAGCTAAGCCATTCTTCCATTCTGGGCAGAAAAAGACATGAAATTTAAGTCTTCCACAACCTACATAAGTGTGCTAGCCACATGATGCTTTCATTCTGGTTTTGCTTATAGAATCATAGAATAGTTAGGGTTGGAAAGGACCTTAAGATCGTCTAGTTCC
>JBAFWW010013492.1:0-14113 GCA_036873685.1 Agapornis canus | reverse complement strand
TGAAGGGGACCTATAGGGATGCTGGGGAGGGGCTCTTCATTAGGGACTGTAGTGAGTGACAGGACAAGGAGTAATGGATTAAAACTTAAACAGGAGAGGTTTAGACTAGATATAAGGAAGAAATTCTTTCCTGTTACGGTGGTGAGGTACTGGAATGAGCTGCCCAGGAAGGTTGTGAATGCTCCATCCCTGTCAGTGTTCGAAGCCAGGGTGGATGAAGTGTTGCATGGCATGGCTTAGTGTGAGATATCCCTGCTTGTGGCAGGGGGGTTGGAACTAGGTGATCTTGGGGTCCTTTCCAACCCTAACTATTCTATGATTATATGATTTCTCTCAATAGTCTGCCATACGTTTTTGTTAAATACATACTAGAGGTGGGGTGCAGGGCACATTGGAGAGAAGACAGCAAAAACATAAACACCAAAACAAAAAACAACCTCCTAGTGGAAACTAGTTTTAATTCATTTTTAGAAAACATAAAAATGATAAATTTGCAATTTTTAAAAGTTGTTTATTTTGTAAACTTCGCCTGTCTACCTCTTTCAGCTTCTCTATTGCTGTTCTATCTTGGATAACAAGCAAAACCTCCTGTGGTTAAATAGCTTTTGGCTGCTCCTCCTATCAGTCAAATACAATGGACCATATACATCTCCCAATCTGCAGCAAAACTCCCACTGAAACCAATTTCCCAGAATCTGTAAATACAATATCAAGGCTAAACTCTGCTTGCACATTTAGTTTCATTACGTATTTTATCAGAGATATTCAAAAGCTGTATTTTTACTTTATGTCTTTGCTGTCTTTTTCTAGTTCAAATTAGTAATGAATAAAGCACTAACACAGAAGGAGGTTTGACACATAGAAATAATCCTGAGACTTCCTGACATAAATATGTCAATACCTTAATTCTGTATTTGGCTGATAGTGTTTTTGATATCACTCTCTTGTCTGTTTGGCAGAAATACTAAAGATGTTACTTAATTCCTATTTTCCCTTTTAAGAACTGTTATAGGGAATATGTAGGTATGTAGGTAAATAACTGTATCATTTACAAGATGCTAGGGTTTCATTAGCCATCCATGGGGAAAAAAAAAAATCTCTTTGTAAGAAGTAAATACAAATCTGAAATCTTCACTTTCTAGAATAACAGGAAGTTATTCAGGATTACCATTACCAAAATGCCAAAATGGCAATAAAAATTATTCATAAAACAATAAACAAGAAATTAATTTTTGTGAACATATGTTGGGATTTTTTTCATAGCTTCTCTGAGAAAAGATGAACAAGTCTCATTGATAGGAAAAAACTACATAAAAAAAGTCCAGTGCTCAATACTACTTCCTTAGAAATATAAAGTAATCTGCTTAGAAATATAAAGGGACATTAAAGTAAAATGGAAAAACTGAAAGCTAAATGCTCTAAGTTCTCTAAATAATGGGCTGTGACTTCTGATTTCCAGTTCTCTTCATCAAAAATGTGACTATAGTTTTAAAAAACGCATACCTGTATACATAGCAACAGCATTTTTAATCAGTTGGCCCCTAAATGTAAGCAGTGGCTACTGTAAGATGGAGACTAACCTCTGCAAGGGATGGAAACACAACTGATTTGTTGTCCTGGAATATTTGTTACTTGCTAGTGGTGCAGGTCTGGAATGTTGCAGAGAAACTGCTAAATTTGATGCAGTCTCTAAGCTATTATCCCTTGTTGCTCATCCATATGACAGATGAACGATGCTATTGGAGAGATCTTTAGTGCATCATGGGTGATATCAAGGCCCTTGGGATGAGGATGAAGAGCATGAGAACAGAGGTGGTGTTATTGAGCTTGCTGGTAAAGGGGAATAGTTTAGGATTTTCCTTCATGGAAAATCCTGGCTGCATGGCTGGTAGTGAAGCAAGACTTTGTCTTTTACGATCATAGGATCATTTCTGAAAAATGACTATTCCTGGGGAGAAAAAGGCACAGGTAATATGCAAAGTAGGGAAAAACATTTTTTTTTTTTATTTTTTTTTTTATTTTTTTGCCAATAGTCTTGCTAACCTAGTGAGGAGGGCTTTAAATCAGGTTAATCAGAAGATGGCAACAGTAACCCAGAGAGACATGGGCACAAAAGTAATAAAGTACTTCCCAGGTCTCAGCATGATGCAGAAAGTTCTCCTGCTCCTACTGTGAAAGCTACTTGACTAGGGGACCATCACGAGTATCTGTATGCAAACTCATGCAGCCTGGGAAACAAGAAGGAAGTAGAAATCTGTGTGAAGTTGCAAATTTTTTGAGATTAAAAAGAGATGGTGGAATAGCATCATCCCTTTTGCCAGGAGAGGTTTAGATTGGGTATTAGGAAAAATTCCTTCTCCAAATGAGTCACCAAGCATTGGAACAGGCTACCCAGGAAAGTGGTGGAGTCACCATCCTGGAGGTATTTAAAAGACATGTAGATGTGGCACTCAGGGAGATGGTTTAGTGGTGGTTGGCAATGGTTGGTTAACAGTTGGACTCAATGACCTTAAATGTCTTTTCCAACATACTGATTCTGTAAATGAAGGTTTCCATCAATGGATTCATGCTTTTTGGGAAAGATAGGGAAGATGGTATGGAAGAGTTACATCTAGGTAAAGGGCAGGCTTGAATGTGTGCATCATCAGCTAAAAGCTTACAGATAAGGATCAAAAAGCAGATGTAAATGGATTTACATCATGGTAGGCGATATGAATTGACTGATCAAGAAGATGAAGTAGAGAGACCTTGCAACAACTGGAGGAAGCCTCATGATTACAGGCACTTGTAGTGATAGAGGACTTTAACCACACTACTAATCTCTAAGGGCAACATGGTGGCATAATTCAAGTTTCCAGAGTGTGTTGATGGCATGGGGATTCAACAGACCAATTATCCCTTACTGGTACTTATGAATTAGGAAGAACCTGTCAGAAATCTGAAGGCTGAGTGCAGCCTTGGCAGCAGGAACCTGGAGACTGTGAAGTTTAAAATCTTGAGAGAAGCAAGCAAGATTAGCGGTAGAATTACAGCCTTGGACCTAGGGAGAACAGATATTGGCTTCCTAAGGACCTGCTTGGAAGGATCCTGTAGGAGAATGCCTTGAAGGGCAAAGAAGAACAGGAGAGTTACTTGGTAGTCATCATGACCTCCCAAAGCATGAGAACAGTCTGTTTCAACTTGAAGAGAGTTACTATCATGGCAGAAAGCCAGTACTGATGGAACAAGTAGCTCTTGACTGAGCCCAGATACAAAAAAGAAACATGCAAAAGGTGAGATAGATGAGCTACCAGCAAGGAATACAGAGACACTTTCTGAGCATGTAGGGATGGTGCATCTCAAAAGAAGTGGTTTATGGTCAACAAAAAGATTAGCAAGAGCAATTTTAATATAATTTATAAAGACATGACTTAACAGAATTTGATGGCAAGGTTCACTCTATTACTTATTACATGGATGAAGCATGCAAAAGATGACCGATACAGAGGCCAAAGGCACAAATGGTAAGGGAGACCCTTGTGTTGAGTCATGAGGCTTTCTAAACTCCTGACAGAACCTAGGTGTAGCTGGATCTAGTTTTGGTCTTAAACTTGATCAATGGTTCTTGTCTGATGGGAGTCTATAAAGCAAAATTGAAGTAGAATCAAGCAAAATTTATTTGTATAGAAATAAAATGTGAAAATGATAAGGGAGGCCCTCCCATTGAGTCACAAGCTTCAGATTGGACACCTTTGCTTTCTAAACTCCTGAAGGAACCTGAGTGCAGGTGGATCTAGTCTTAGTCTCAGACTTGGCCAATGGTATTCATCTAAATGGTTACAAGTGTGCTAGTTCACCACAGAGGGAATTTTTGCAATTTTAGCAGCAGTTTGTGGGTTTAGGATGGGTCTTATAAAGAAAGTTCATAGAATTTACTAGAAATGCTACGTCTATACACACACATACACATACATGTATATATAGGTAAATAAATATAAAGGTACCTGTTAAAAACTCCCCTCGAGGTCAGTGAAATATTCATGTCTAATGTCTTGGCATTTCTCAGCGGACAAGGGCTGAGTTTTGAGGAGTGGGAGGGCATCAGCCCAGGTTCTGTCTTTCAGTTGACGGTCTTCTGGCTATGGGAAACCTGTGAGTTTGCAAACTCTGAAAGACATCCCACTCAGAGGGAGATGCTGGTAATCACCCACTGCTCTCCAAGAGAACTCAAAGGGTCTGACTTTGTACCACTGTTTACAGGGTCACAAGATGACTGGTTTTAGTCGTTAATAAATTTCCATCCTGGCCACAACCCAACTTGGTAGGTACTGGAAATAAAGCTCCAGCAGCAACAGTACTATTCCACTTGGGTTATGATCAAGGAAATGAGTGTTCTAAGGTTGTCAGAAGATGATTGATTATTCCCACTCTTGGTTCCCACTGTAGCCAGGGAACAGGAGTCCCTGGCACAACCCGAGCCTCCCCTCAGCCTCTGAAGAATTCCTGGGACAGTCAAGGAGTGTTTCACCACCCAACTGTTTGCACAAAGGCCAAGGCCTGACAAGAATTCCTGAGATTGCAGAGAAGTCCAAAAGAATAGGGGCAAGGGAGGGAGGGAAGATGGGGAGTAGGAAGGAGATATGTACCATAATGAGGAAAGACAAATATCAGAGTTGCAACTCATACAAGATGTAAAGGACAGTGAGGGTTTCTATAATACATGGTAAGCAATGAGAAATAAATATAAGGCAAATTTAGTCCCACTGTTCACTGGGGTCAGATACCTAGTGACAAAATATATGTAAAGCCTAATGTATTAAATATGGGGGTGGTCCATTTTTACTGCTGAGTTCTAGCCTTCTATCGCTGGACCTGCAAGTAGAATCTGTGAGAGCAGAGCATTTCATCAAAGAAGAGAAAGATGAAGTTACTAATAATCTGATGAAATTTCACATAAGGAAGTGCATGGGACCAGGTGGGATATATCTAAGGGAGTTGATGAAGCTGATCAATGTCATTGCAAGGCTACTCTCAATTAAGTTTTAAAGGTCATGGCAATCAGAGGACGATCTTGATGACCGCTTGTAAATTTCATGCCTACCTTCAAGAAAGGCAAAAAAGAGGATCCAGGGAATTGCAGGCTGGTCAGAGTGAACTCCACCCCTAGAAAAACTATGAAATACATTCTCTGGGAAGTCACAAGTCAGTACATGAATGTCTGTGGACAACCAGCATGATTTAAGGACAAATTGTGTCTAAACAACCTGAGAGCTTCTGATGACAACTAGTTAGGGAACAGAGGAAGAACAGTGTATGCGGAAAATTGGCTGTGAAGTCAGTTACTAGGGACAGTCCTCAGTGTTTGGCACCAGGGCCAAAACTGACAGTGTCTTTAGTACTACATAGATGACTGGACAGAATGCTTTTCCTGCAAATTAAAACTTCAGGGGAGCAGTCAGTGTGCTGGAGGTCAGGACTGCCATTTAGAAGGACCTCAGCAAGCTAAAGAAATGAGCTGACTTCCTAGAGTTCAACAAATGAAAATGCTATGTACTGTATCTAGGATAAATGCTGACTAGCTGGAAAGCAAGTTTGCAGGAAAGGATCTGACAGGTTTCACTGACAAGTTGAACACCAGCTGGCTGTACACACTTATGACAAAGGCTGCCAGCTGCACATTGTGCTGTTAACAAGGGCAGCCTGTGACTCTTCCCCTCAATTTGGCACTTTTGGGAGACTCCATCTTGAGAACTGTGTCCAGTTTTGAGCTCCATAATAAAATTAAAGACATTGACATGCTGGAATCCAATGGAGAGGTACTGAGATGGGTAGAGACAGGAGCACAAAAAATACAAGAAGAGGCTAAGTGAGTTGTTTTTTTTTTTTTCCATTTTGAAGGTAAGGCAGAATCTTACTCCTGTCTATGGTTGCTAATGGGAAGTTGTGGGGAAGAGAGAGCCAGACTCAAAGATGCATAGTGAAAGGACCAGGAACATGTTGCAGAAGGGGAAGTTTAAAATTATGTTAGATGTTAGTTTAGGGGGGGTTATTTATATTTTTTAACAGTGAAGATGACCAAACACCAGAACAAATATACAGACAGGCTGTGCAGTCTCCATTCCTGAACATATTCAAAAGTTGACTGGACACAATCAAAAGTTGACTGGACACAGACCTAGTAGTTTATGTTACATTAGTTTTGTGAGTAGCTGGAATAGATGATCTCCAGAGGTGACTTCCAATCTACATTATTCTATTCTAAGAGTTATAGATACAATAAACCTGATTACCTCCTAATGGTAGCAGCAGCCTTATACTGAAAAATACTGGTTTCTGTAACATCTCAGGAATTTCATAAAAACAGTATGAAATATACTGGACATTAGTATCACTTAACTGTAGGTTCCTAATATAAACCACCAAGTTGCCCTGCTCTTCCTCCAAACACAATTAAAAGAACTGACTCCCTGACTCCTAAAAACGCCAATTTTTTCTTAACAGTTAATGGCTTCTGGAGCCACTTCTGATCTCCAGAATAGAGGATATGTAAATTCTAACATAATCATGGAATCATAGACTCAGAGAATGGTTAGGGTTGGAAGGTCATCTAGTTCCAACTCCCTTCCATGGGAAGGGACACTTTTCACTAGACCAGGTTGCTCAAAGCTCCATCCAACTTGGCCTTCAACATTGTGAGGGATGGAGTATTTATCACCCCTGTGCAGCCTGTTCCAGTGTCTCGCCACCCTCACAGTAAAGAACTTCCTCCTTATATCCAATCTGAATTTCTCCTGTTTGAGTTTGAACCCATTACCCTTTGTCTTACCACTGCAGTCCCTAATGGAGGGTCCCACTCGAGCATCTTTATAGGCCCCCTTCAGATACTGGAAGGCTGCTATGAGGTTTCCATGCAGCCTTTTCTTCTCCAGGCTCAACAGTCCCAACATTCTCACAACATTCTCAGCCTTGGTCTGACTTTTTTTTTTTTCCTTTATTTATCTGATTGGCTTAGACATTAATTATAGAACATATAATTTCCATGGGCTTTTATTTTAATTATTAAAAACTTCACTAGTCAATCATTATTATATTTCATTTTTCAGTTCAACAAATTACATAAAGGTCTATACAGATAGATGAATTATAATTACAACTGCAGTAGCTATATCTACTTAAGTCTGTGTAGAGAAGCCAGGGAGTCAATCGATAGGTTATTTTTCCAATGTGCTTTCAACATTATTGTTCTTTTCAGTGTTGAAGCAGATCATAGCAACAAGAAGACATTGAAATAGATTTCATTAATTTGAATGAAGATGCAAATAAATAAAATTTAAATACGTATGGAAGCTGGTAAAAGCATATTACTAGAATGTTGTGCTGCTGGTACAGTATCACTTATACTTGCAGCCCCATAATCTGTAGCAACTGAATAGCTTCTACCAGCAAAAAATGACTGTGTCTTATGTTAGTTTTCTTAGTTGAAATCACTTTAGCTATCATACTACTATTTACAGGCATTCTAATTCCAAGTCCTAAAAATGTAAATTGAATTACTTAAATTTACTGCAAACCATTTTATAATTTGATATTTTACACCCTGATTTATAGAAAAATCCCAAAATGGACAAATTTAAGAACAGCAGAACCAAGTTTTTTTTCACAATCTAGAAACACTGAGTCGTCCCTATTCCATCTTATCCCTCTCCCTTACTAAGACTGTTATTTGTGTTGCTTATTTTCTCTAATTAAATCTATTCTCCCCCTTAATAACAGCTATTCACATTTCTATTTGCTATAGATAATAAACATTAAAGGTAATTATTCTGAAATATAGCTTTTCTATATAAAGATTTATGAACAGGTATCATTTATCTAAAACATATGGTGGGTATGACAGAATACTGTGGAAGAAACGCACAAATAACATTTCCTAAAAAAAGAAGTGTACAAAAGTGTGATATTTAGGTATAGAAGAATTACCTTAGGAAGTGAAAATTCTGGAATTAGTATATTAACTAAAATGCTAAACATTTTGGAATGCACTGAGTCAATAATAATTATCCATGTAAAACAGTGCAGAACTTTAATGGAGAAGAGAAATTCACCAGCCAATTATGAACCTCACTTGTAGCTTCATCCATAAGGTATTGATTACTTCCCATTATAAAATGCAATTCCCTTTAAATCAAGGCTGCAAAAAAAAAAAAAAATTATCTGAAGGTATGGAAGGATGGGCCCTGACTGTCTGATGTTGATATGTTTCTGTATTTTTGTTGTAACTTCAAAGATCCCCAGCCCAACCAAAGTGCACAGTATCAGACTGGGCAGCGTGGGAAGAAATTCTACCAAGGAAAATCAGGCACAACTGTCAATCCACTTTTAGAAAAAAACAAAAGGGTAGTCATCTCTATGCTTGTTGATGAATTAATTTTCTGAGGTTTTAACTCTTTCTGTATCTTTCATTAACAGACCCTCAGTTATTAGGGCCAGAACAGACCATTAGGTAATTTAATTTTCCATTTGCATAGCATAAGGCTATATTATGTGACCAATTTATTTTGTCATTGAATGTTCTCATATATGTTTGGATAAAATGCTTATTTTAGAAACAAATTAAACTGACTCAAGGGCATTGAAAATCCTCTACTTCCCCTCATAGTGTGACGCAACGATCAGTTACCCTCCTTTCTAAAAAGAAATATTTTCTGTCTCAGAAAGAGTTTTGAGCATCATTAAGAAAGCTATCATGTTCTCTGCATGCATTTGGTCTTTCTTTCTCCTTCCTTGGAAATATAAATATAGCAAAAATGTGAAGGTCATATTTTTATTTATGAAAGATATTTTAAAAGTCAGTGCTGCTGGCAACATCTTGCAGAATACCAGGTGGACCTCCTTTTGCATTACCTAGAGAAAACCTTTCATCACATATATATATCTGTCATTGATATGAGGGTTTTTCTATATTATTTTTATTTGATATCTCTCTAGCCTGCTGCACATCTTCTAATCTGAAAAATATGACACTATGCAAAGAATATATTTTTTACACCTGTTTCCAGTTTACTTACTAATCTTTCAATACACCTCCATCACTCTCTGTAAGGGAAAACATATGTCTAGAAGATGAAACAGTCACCTAAATTTCAACAGTGATCTAAAAACAATTACCATTTGGGGTTTTAGCACTACATTATACAGCTTCACAGTGAAAGGGATCTTCTTCTTCGTGTTTGATGGACATATCTCCTCTGGTAAAACTGCATAACTTCAGCTCTGCTAAGCAGCCAAGGAAAGGCATTCTGTGCCTCTCAGTCAGTAAAATGGCTGAGACAGGATGAATTGAAGGTTGCATTACCTGCAGTTTACATTGTTTTGTAGGCAGAACTTTTTCCACTCAGTGGTATATTTTTTTAATTTTTCTTTGGAAAGCAAAGTTCCATTTGCATCTCCATATCACATGTTTCATTTTGTTGAGTTCATTCATTAGGAAATGACATCATGTTAGGGCTTACCTTTGAATCTGTAATCTACATTTTATACAAGGTAGAAAAGCAAATTGAGATCTATACATTTTTATTGTCTTAATTTGCAGTATTAATAAACTCATGCTTCTTGATAATTTTTGTGTGTGTGTCTTATTCCTAACAGCATCATCCCCTTGGCTCATGTGTTCCCAAATAAATGTCACTTCTTGCTGAAACACCTGCTGCTGAGAAGAGATGTTCAAGCTGTTATATAGCTATTAGCCTGAAAAAAGCTTATTGCAACTGACACTGGGTTTTTTTCCCCTTCTTTAGGAATTAAAACTTTTTTTATTCCTAGAATTTTTATAGATATTATTTTAAAATAAATCCACATTGATTTTAAAATGCTGAAGCAAAGTCTAGATCTCAGATTTACTAGATCACTCTAGCAATTTTTCAATTTAAATGCCAAAGCTAGAGACAGAAAATCTAGTTTCTCTTCTGTGCCATAAGCAAAATGATAATATACTGATGACTATGAAAAAGGTTTTCTTGAGGGGAAGGTGGGGACACAGAGGGGGAGAAACTTCAAAAATGCTACAGCATAAACTGATCAGCTTGGATAAAATTGATGTTTCTCTTCCGAGATGGATAATAGTAACAATTATTATTATTTTTTTTTCTGGTTACTGGCTTTGAAAAGAAAATCACTGTAAGAGAAGCAAAACAAAATAAACAAAACCTGACCAATGACAGAGATTACAAGTGAAAATGGATGTACAAAGAGTTCTACACCGACCTGCATCATGAGAAATTTCATGTGTTGCCCTCTGCGATTTCTTCACTCAACTTTTGAAAAAGTTGCACCATTACTAAAATTTGTTCAACTCTACCCTTTAGTAGTAAATGTCACCAATAAAACAGTGGGCAAATTAACAGCTAGATGACAGCTCGTTACAAATCACAACGATCTGGATATGAGGTTAAAATAATGAAAACCTCCCTCAGCATATGACCTATTTCCTTCTCCCCCTCCTTCCTTCCTTCTGTCCCTTTTTCCTGCCTTTCTTCACACTTTCTTCTCCGTTTAAGTGAAAGTTTTCTGAGTTTTAAGGAAAAATAATGTGCTTAATGACTTCAGTAAATCAGAGTCCTTGCAAACTCATACATTCCTAAGACAAATGTTGATATACTTAATGTCAACATTTGATAAATATAGATAAAGAGCATTCACTATATTAGGTGTGCTCTCAGCAGGGTTTTGGTTTGTTTTTTTATTTTGGTTGGTTTGGTTTTTTTTTTTAATCCACTTTTCATGTATATTGCATGAGGAAATTATGAAAATGCAGAGAAATTTACTAATACCCAGAGAATATTTCAGGTTTGGGAATAGGATTTTGCTTTGTCTTATCCAGTTATACTTAGCATTCACTCAATGTTTTTAAGATTCTAGGCACATTCATCTTCTCCTGAAACCAGCTCATTTATTAACTCACTGACTTCAGTCCCAGATGCTGAAGCTAGACAGATTTAGAGTACCTACTTAGTTCTGTTCCATGATTGATCTGTTCACCATTATAGTAGCTGGAATTAAGGCTTGGAAGGCCTTCACTTACATATAAGTACTTCACTTATATGATAAATTTGTATATAGTTCTGCCTAATATATAGCATGTAGCTTATTTGTATACAGTTCTGCCTTTTATATATTAAGTTCACATGTATTAAGCAAAATATTCAAATATCCATCCATTCCTAAAAGACTTACTCACTTTCAGTAACTTGCTTCCAAAAGCTGTTATAATGACCAAAAAAAGCTAATACTTCTTATTCTGAGTAAATATAACAATATCATTTCATATGCCTTATGTATGAAATATGCAGTTGTGTATATGAATGCATGGATACACTGCTAATCACAAAAATGATGTATTTGAAAATTAATTCACAGCTTCCCACATGAGCTGAAGTGTGGTGACTTACTATGCTTTCTGTGTTTAAAATTATGTAATCTGACTTACTGAGAAGGTTTGAGAACATAAAATGCCCTCAATTCCAGTGAAAAACTACACTGCTTTGCTCCAAAGTTGCCCTGGTTCAGCTTCATGCATTTATATTAGTGAATCTATTGATAATCTTTCTGTCTTTGGGCTTTTGTGATTAATTCTTGTTATTCTTTGATGCATGGATAGAAAAACTAATAGAATAGATAAGTGTACCACTTTTGCAGAGTGTGGGTAAAGCAAGTTATTTGAAATGTTCAAATCCCAGAAGACACTTTGAAAAGAATCCATCCTCTTTCTCTGGCTACTCATTCACAATGACATTTGTCCTGAATTTTCATTTCTTTTTTTCTCAAAAAATCTTCTCTGTTTTTCAAACACAAACTAGTATATTTCAAAAAACTTGTGTGGTATTAAATCCTATTAAAAGTGGGTAACTTCCAACAAAAAAATCCAAATGCCCTTTGCAGAGTTAATTAGGAACAGTCACCTCAAAATACTTCTCTAGCTATTTTTGTTTCAAAAGTATTCTATGACTTTCCTTCTTCATCCAAATGTTGTGCAGTGGTTTAACAGAGGAGTACAGTATGTGACAATAACAAGAACTTGTGCTATTACCTTTCTTCAGATTTATCAGTCTCAAACAAGATTCTCTATAGTAGTCTATATGTACCCAAAAAGAAAAAAAACCAAACCCAACAAATCCAACAGAACACTCGATAAATTTAAAGCTATTAAATCAGGCAAATAAATTTACAAAGAACTGGAGCCAGTGGGTTGGCTTTTTTTATATGAGATGTCTCAATTATGTTGGCAATCTAATAATGTGCCTGAGTAGCTAGAGGCTGATACAGGCCTGTAGGAGCCGGTAATGTTGCTGTAACATTAAGGACATCATGGAGATAGATGAGACTAATGTAGACTGGAAATGAACGTCTCCCTTGGTTTAAAAAATAAGTAAACTATAAAAATAAATAGTGTATTTACGATTTATACATAGAATCTTGAGTGACATTTATTCATATGGCCCTATATAAGTTACTGAGCTAAATATTAAATTTTTTCTGTCCTTTTTCAAAGCACAAAATGTAATTAGCAGAGATGAAAAACACCATGTTCTCTAGTTATTCTACCACAGCTATTACTTTAAGCAAAATCATAAAAGTGACATTATATGGCAGAAGTAATGAAGTGTGGGTGGAAAATCAGCTGAGTTGACATGCAAAATGAGACACTTCAGGACTGTCTGTGCTTGTAAATAAAATGCAGTCAAAATATTGCTCTATGTGGTATCTCAGAAAACAAGTGAAAAACTTATCTTATTTGGGGATGTAGCATTTATTAAACTAGAATGATTATTATGTATTGTAATTCCTTTTCAATTTGTTTTCTTTTTCTCATCAATAAAGGAGTTTAATTCCAGGGAAATATTTATTATAAATAACTCACAGACTTAGTTATGACACAGAGATTTCCAATTTTTTTTAAATTTCCGAGCAACAAATTATAATTTACAGTTTGTCTGGATTCTGGATAAATGTTAGGAGCTAGCTAATAAGATAGAGATTATTTACATGGTGTCAGCTAAACCTTTAAATACAATTATAAATATAATGCCACATGCCACATGGTTTATATTTGTTTTCAGAATCTCATGCCAACTATCATGCTTCATTAGGAGAAGAAACAGGGAAATAAAAAATAATTTGAGAAGCATAAAATACAGAAGGAGAGCTTGACAATTTTTACCTGTTCAAGCAAACCAGTAGTTAATACAGCATCACAAAATCACAGAAGTGTTGAGACTGGAATGTACCCCTAGAGATCAGCCTGTTCAGCCCTTCCACTGAGAACAGGATCAGCTACAGCAGGGTGGTTAGCGCCATGTCCAGCTGGGTTTTGAATATCTCATTAGATGAAGACTCAGCAACCTCCTTAGGTAACCTGCTCCAGTGTTTGACTACCCTCACAGTGAAAAAGGTTGCTTTGAGTTTTTGTTTTGGTTTGGGTTTTTATTTTTTGTTTTGTTCTTTTTTTCTTCTGTTTAAACGGAATTTCCTGTGTTTACATTTTTGTCCATTGTCTCTTTGTCCTCTAACTGGATACCAAGAAGAGTCTGGCCCCATCTTCTTTACAGCTTGTAAACTCCAAAGATAACATGCCTGTTTTCCTTCTTATACCCCTCATATTTCAGTGAGAATGAGGCTGGGACAGAAAGGAAAACAGGGAAAAAAACCAGTAGCTCAATTATTCAGATTAAAAATAAAGAATACTGAAAGTCACTGACTGAAATAACCAATCTCTCCTTATTAACTTTTTTTGTCTTCAAGACCTTTGAAAATATGAGGGGATAAAGAAGAAAAACTTCTTATGGTTCCTCTTGATTCATTACTGTTGCATTTTGTATTAACAGCTGTCCCAGTGAATGCAAAAAGCTTAAGGTACTGAACCTTGATCAACCAATGCATCAAGTCAGCTTCCTACTATCTGATGTTGCACCACAAATAATTTCCAATGGGAGCACTGATACATAAGACTAGAATTATTTGTCTGAGTGCATGTGTATGTAATTACTTACATGTACAAGAGTAGAGTCAGTATAACACTCAAGAGGTACTTGTATGTGATGTTCTTGGAAAAAAAAAAAAAAAAAAAAAAAAAAAAATA
>JBAFWW010013491.1:18438-32106 GCA_036873685.1 Agapornis canus | reverse complement strand
AAACTCAAAAACATAGTGCTGCACCAGTTATTATGAAGAAGAAAAAGATGACTGCCACTGCTAAACTCAGGACAATCATCTATACTGGTATCAAATTGTGGATTTTCCATAACCAATATGCTAGACCTTAACAATCAGTATATCTTGTGTTTTAGTTTTATAAGTACTTATTTATCTAAAAAAGAAAGGAAACAATAAAATGGCCAGATATTTTCATATACTTGAAATACATTTCAAGTACCAGTTTTAGCCAAAAATCTTAATAAAAATTTTATCTACTCTTATTCAATTCTAAACCCATAGAAAATCCAAAGAATTTACTGTTTGTCACACAATAGCTTTTATTTTCTGCAACAGATTTGAACTTAAAAGAATAATAGAGAATACAGTGGATGAAAAGGAAACCAACAAAACAACCAAAAATCAAAAGAATAAAACCCCAAACACAACAAAACCCGCTTCCCCCCTAAAAAGATTTGCTTTGTAGAACCATTAAGCTTTACTTCTCTAAAATTTGACAACATGCACTGATACTCACCCTTGGGAATATCTATTCAGATTTAGATCTCTGTTTCAGGTTCTAAAACAAACCCTAGATGCTTGAAATTAATAGAACTAGATGTGAAATCTCATTAGGACCCTGATTCTGTCAATTATAGTATTTCTAATACAAACCTTTTTTATTAATGCCCAGTGTTAGATGTTAATGCTTTCTGCCACTTAAAGCTGAAACGTCATTGCTACAGACAGAACACATTATTGAGTCCATTCCTAACAATTCTCAGGTTAACAGATGTGAAATACATTGGCTTGGGCAGAACAATAATAATCAGAGTGATGGATTTTTTTACCAATACAGTCACTTTTGGATTTTAAAGATGTATAGTATACGCTATTAGCTGCAATGGTGTGGAAAAGATTGACTATATTAAAAAGAGAACAACAAAAAAATGACCAATGACCCATCAGGTTATAAGGGTTTTTCTGAACTAGTCTAGTACAACAAAATCTTAATTTTCTATCTGCATTTATTAGGCTTTCTTTGCATGCCATTACTTAGATATCATTACAGAGAACAGTAAGACCCAAATAAAGTCATTTCAAGCAACACAAACAATTGTGTGAATACAAGTATGCCACCAAATAATGCAGATTTCTAATTTGATCATGGGTCACGTCCCTTTGACTCTGTCTCTCTCTGAAGAAAGAGAAAATGCTCACTCTGACACAACTGAAGTGAGATGGTGGAGGCTTGCTTCAGATTCTCCTTGAAAGGGGCCAGTACGAACAAGGCAGCACTACTCAAAGTCACATTCTGCCATGACCAGCTCTCCTGTGGGAGAAGTTGACTACTGCTGTCATGCCATTGACGTTATACCATAAACCACCACTCTTGTGGGCTGTGACTCAGCTGTCTCCCTATTTAAGTTTACAAACTGAACTTCTCTCTTTCTGTCCCACACCCAATGCTCATATAAGGATGTCTGAGAGTGACAGGGGTGCCCCAAATAGACTATTAATTAATTAATTAAGGACAATTAATGTGTACACATGGTGGGAATACAAGCAAGTCAGTCTAGAAGGGATTAATGTGAATGCTTCGGACTTGAGGCACTCTGGACCTCTTTATTCTGGAAGCCAGAGATCAGTCACTGACCAACAATCTACTACTGCAGGTTCAACTCATGATTCCCCTTTTCAGAGCACATCTTTATAACACCAAGCTGTCCAACTTTAAATGCTGTTGCACCTTTAATGCTGTTGCACAGTATATATGGATATACTGTCCAGCATGTCTCACCATGACAAGATTTGTTTTTAAACTAAAATTGCATCTGTTTTCTTTTACCTATGCTTTTCTAGAAATCTAAATTTGTTACTGCCTATCTGCATTAATAGTCTCTTTGTGTTCCACTACTTATTTTCCCCTTCAGTTTAGTGTAATCAATGTGTTATATAAATATGTGGTATTTTTTTTCCTGTAAATTACTACTGAAACTCTTCACTCTGCATAAGCAGGCTACCAATGACCTGTGACAGACTTGATAGATCCTCCTTCCTATAGTCAGTGCACTGTCATTGATCACTCAGCACTTTTGGATTACTGCCTGTCAGGTTTTCATCCATCACAGGGTATTTAAATTTAAGGCAATTGGAAATACATCTCTACGTGACATTTTGTATGATCTCACAGCAAATGAAAATTTATTAAATCTAGATATCTTTGTCTGCCAACTACAATGATGTGATCAAATGAAAGAATGTAACGAAATAGAGGCCATTGCTCTTTCTCTGGGTGGTTCCTCTAGCTTGCTGATGACTGAACAGATTAATTCTTGTCAAGCTTATGACTTCATCATATTAAGAACTAGATTTCTGGAAAGAAAATTATATATATATAATATTTGGAAACTTGTGAATTCTCAGTTCTCAGTTACTTCTTACACTATCCAGACACAAGACTGCCACATTCATTTTCTGAAATGCCTCACTTTGCTAGAAGTGTGTAAGAGTTCACAAAATTCTAACAATAAGGTCACAAATTCAAGCCAAATTTATTTCTTATGATCCAGCCTTATAATTATAGGTGTATGTAATACTTGTGAACCTTAGGCAGTGCAAAGAGGTTATACCTGCAGTCTCAAGTTTCATTTTTAATGTGGTTAAAAAAACCATCCTAAGACTGAGATGTATGGAAAACTCCAAACCAGGAATTTAAGTCTGGCGAAACTATAAGCTACAGGAAGCAGACTTTAATAATGGAAAGCATTATGCAGCCTTATTTCCTTGCTAGTTTGCCTAAAATTATTCTGTCAGAAGCAATTTGCCTATTTCCCTTTCAATACATATGTTTTAAAGAAGCAGGAACAATTATTTTATGAACCGCAATAACACCAAACCATATTTCAGGAGAGGATGTGATTACACTGTTTTACAAGAACTGCAACATAGTCAGAGGACAATTACATAAAGTTGGATTTGGTCTGAACATCTCTAGTTGTCACTTTCAAAAGCAACTTATGAAAGTTGAAATAGAATGTCAATACTTTAAGTGATCAAACTCAGATTTACACTTTTCCAAAAGAATAAACGTTATGTAATGTTCTCTTACTGCAATTATTTACCCCTCTTTGCCAGTCCTATGAATTGCCTCAGGCTCCTGATAGGTTTACCAACTAAGCACTGAACAGATTTCACTGTGCCTTGTCCTTTCTCAAGGTAAGAGAAGACAACAAAACACTATGTCTGTAATCTACTGTGTTTTTCTGTAATGTTAGCACTGACCAGTAATATTCAGAGCAGTCTTCTGACCAGTAACTGAAGTAAAGAACAATAAATCTGCCTCATGTACTAGGCAGGCACTCAGATATCTGACAAAAGAAATAGGTTTATGCTACCACATTCCTTTATACTTAAGAGAGGAAAAAGTGCCATAGCAAGACATGTGGCAATTCCCTTCCAACCTCTTGAGCTGCCCAGCATTCCCTCATTCTGGATTCCTGTAGCCATACCTCTGGATAGAAAATGTTTGCTCTTATTTTGCAACCACTCTTGCCCTGCCCTAGTGCAGCGCAGTTTAAGCATATTTCTTTGAAACTGTTCCCACTTAGTCTGGTGTTTGGTTTTTGGTTTTTGGTTTTTTTTTGTTCTTCCTCCCCCCCATGTAAGTGCTCCTTCAATAAAACATTTTGGCTTGGAGACAGGCATGTATCTGCTCTTCCTCTGTAGTTACCCCTATTTATAACCCAGGTGTTAGCGGCTGTGTTCTTGGAGTCATCAGCCACAGGTACCTTAAATAATCTGTGAGTCTGAAAAAATACTACTTCAATGAATTTGCTGGCAAGGGGAGACTGAAGGTAGGGTGGACAGTTGGCACAAGTGCTTTATTGCAGGCTTGCTCTGTTTCACCTACTGATTCTTCTTTCTTATAACTTGCCTCCAGGGAGGAATAAAATGCAAATAATTTCTTCTGTAGACTGCAGGTGACACTGCAACAAGAAAAAAACCTTTCCTATCTAGACAAAATGCAATAATTGGAATGATCTCTGGAAGGTTATTAATTTATGTAAGAGAAAAAAATAATAATTTCATTTAACTCGTAAAGGCCCCTAACAGGGGAAAAATAATTAAAAGATTCAAGAGCTGGCTTCAGGTCAGCTATATTTACAGCTTCCTTTTACAAAATTAAGTTCTATATAAACACTAAAATTTTAATTAAACCCAAATATATTTTGTAGTGTCAGTTAATGATCTATGACTACATACTAAACTTAGAGAACCTGATGAATTCATAACTTGCTGTTTAATGATCACTTGGTGATCCATCTCCAGGTATATCGGTTCTCTTAAAATACTGGCTGTTAAGTAGAAGGTCTGTAAGGGAAATGCTTAAACAGTGGTATAAAAATGTCTGCGATAAAACCAGAAGCTCTGAATTTCATGGTATTGTAATGCTGCTTCTGAAGTAATGGAAAAGCCATTTTCCAGCACTTGCTTCAAGAACTCCGCTAATAACATTTTTCACAAAGGACCTATATTTTCTTAAATAAGTTATTGCGAAGTTATTCTAAAGTATTTAAAATCATGCAACTAGATGTGATCAGAACTTCTCAGCCTTTTAATTCTCTTTAATGAAAGGTTTCTTAGATGATTTCTAAATGTAGTTTCTGTTGTTATGCAGTCCAATAACAAGAATAGTAATACCAAGTTATTGCTTTAATATCACCTATGACTTGACTGTACAACTTACTCTATCACCATGAACCACTTGAAAAATCCATTTCTGGTGAAAGCTGAAACCTCATTTGGTGGCTTCAGACAAATCATTGTCATCTAAACTTCACTGCAGAAAAACATCATGCTGCTTGATACTTCTCTGCAATTGTCAGTAAACAAGGGGACTTGCAGAGTGACAAAAAGTGCTGACAGAGCTGTGCATGAAAACATATAGACAGAAGGAAAACAAGTGTCATAATGCAAAGTGCAACAACTCCTGTCAGCAGCAATATGCATGTCCCAATACCTTTGCATAGAGGATACACCCTGTGCCTGATCTTACCAGGCTACAACTACACAAGAGCCCACTCACTACCAGTGGCCAATTAACTAAACTGTTTTACTTTGGAGACAGCAGTGATTATTATGCTGAATGGATTAAAAAAAAGTAGACGAGAAATATAATTAAGGGGATTCTTCAACAAATGGCGACTTTCATTTTTCAAGAGACTGCATTTTTTTTTCTTTCATTTTTAGCACAGAATACATAAATTTATTTCAAGCCCAACCCATGAGGCCTGAATCTAATCAAGATTTAAAGTCTTTGGGCCTGAGGACCATGCTTTCTTCAAAAATCATTCTATGAAAAATTATTCACGAGGTACCTACCCTAACTGCTTTCAGAGACATGAAATCGAGACTCTGTACTGTCTTCCAGGAATTTTAACTGAAGCTTAAGGGCCTTTGGATCTCCCTCATTCAATTTACTTAAAGAATATAATACTGTGTTCCTCCTTCTGATACACAATTGATAGCTCCGTAGGTAAAGGCACTTTCTAATGTACCCTTCCAAATCAAAGCCTTATATCAGTGAACATAAAGGAGGAAACTGCAGAAGCTGACATGTTTGCCTCCCACCAAGTGCTTCCTTCCTTCCATCCCACAGAGGCATGTTTCTTTGACAAAAAAAACAGGTGCAGCTTTTCTCCTCTTCTGGGGTGCCAGAACATCAATTCCCTACATAATTTTAGCTCCTTTAGTCTTACAAAATTAAAGAAGAAAACTACATTGATGTCTCCTGAGACACCATAAGGCAAGTTTAATTTAAACTCCTCTGCTTGCTTATCTGGCAGATTCAACTCTAAACAGTTGCCATAAAAACTGGCTGAAAAGATTCCAAAACATTAAAAATCTGTCTCAGAAGAAAATAAACATCTATTTTTTAAATAAAGTTTCACAAAGTCTGAAATTTAGACCCTGCATTGAGACCTTTTTGTACCAACTGAATACTCAGATACAACATTTTCATGAGTTACCTAGTTTTCAAGTTGAAGAGCAACTGAACACTAGTTCAATTTGTTCAATTAGTTCTGACTTGTCAGGCAACAGGTTTAGTAACTACAGATGTAATCAGCACTGGCCATAAAGCGGCAGAAAGACAGAACAATTATTTTTAAAGGGAAAAAGTTTTACTGAGATCAATATCAGTATACAGTATCAGTTGCCCAGAAGCCAGCCACTCCACACCTTATGAAAATGCCCAAAGTAAACAGGGTCAGTTTGAAACACAGTGCGGCAAGGCTACCATATTCCAATTCAGAAAAATACCTCCCCAGCTGTTAAAAAATGTAATTCAAGATTTAATGTATTAAGGCTTCCAGTGAAATGCTGGGGACTGAAGCAAGTTGGCCAGTTCCTCCAGTAGCTTGACAGGTATAAAATTCTTTGCTGTTTTGGGCTGTAGTGGTTCAAACTGATGACTGTCAAATGGTCATTGGCCCACAGAAAGATAAAGCATTACAGCATTGTCTTGTTATTACATCTGAATTCTGTATACTTGCCTTAGACACCTTTAGTTGGGTTTTGGTTGGGGTTGGGTTTTTCTTTTTGTTGTTGTTGTTGGTGTTTTGTTTTGTTTTGTTTTGTTTTTGTTTGGTTTGTTTTTTTGGTTTCTTTTTTTTTCTTCTTTTCCCTTCATGTAAGTCAGTAGCAAAAGCATTAAATGATATGAGTAACTGCTCAGCGTTTCAGAATGCAAAACCTTTCCCCCTTTTTGTAAGGTAAATTCAGAAGCACTGAAGCATGATATATAATTTCCACATAAGAGTCAGCTATATTCAAAATATTTCTAAAAATTGCCTCTACATTTAGATGTATTGAATATGCAATAACATATGTTTGAAATATCTTGATCTATCTATACAAATAACTGGATATATTTTGTTAGCATCATTTTCAATGAAGAGGTGAACCAGAGTTCACGTAGAATTATATGGACAACGTGAGAAAAGAGCCTCCTACAATTTTTTTTTTTTTATGGAATCTAAATTCACAATGCACTGATTAAGAGCCATGGAATTTACTAGTTTTGTTCAGAAACTGCAGTTATTCAATTTCTTCATGACAAGGCATACTGATGCAATACAAAGCCTAAATTATTTCTTACCTGCACAGCCACCGTAGCAATATTAGCTTCAAGTGCACATGAGTTTTTAGCCTAAAAGGTAATATACACACAGGATACTGATCTAAATTATCTAGGCACAACATAGGTACCTTTGAACTTAGAGCCTTTGAGGGCTGTGTTTCAAGTACAGATTTATCCTCCACATGCAATTAACTAAGTTCATATGGCATTCCTGCAAAAAAAAAAAATCCTATGCTTCTGATTAATCGAGGATAAACCCCCCTGAACCTGTGTTTCCAATATTATCAGAGAAAAGTAGCACATTCCTAAAGTTTTTATGATTACAGGCAAATGAAATACTAAGGAATTATCTGTGGATACAGAATAGATTTACATAAAGATGTCAGACAGTACAGAAAGCCCATACACACAGCATAACTATACACCAAAGAAGATAAATCTGAGAACAAGTATTTCTTTGCTGCAGCCTCAGACCATTAGAATATTCTTCCTGCCTAGCTTCACTTCTTAAATCTTTAAAATGCTCTGGCAGTGCCATCATTTTCTCACTAATTCAGAAACAGGCAGCACTTGGTGGCAGTATGATAGATGAAGGGAAAGGTCCGAGATGGATGGATAGCCACATTTTTGGTGCTACAAAAATAAACTGATTCAGTAAACAAGAAGTTTCCTTATCAAAATGCTACCAAGGAGTACCTGACCTTTAAGGGACAGGTCTTTTGCTACATAACAGAATGGAAAAAAATGTACATAGAAAACCTTTTATTTTAAGGTTGACATTACTAGCATTTTCTATGTAACATACTACCCTATAACAAGAGGAAATTCCCCTGCCATCTAAATGGTCACACTAGCAGTGATACATTCAGTCTGACAAAATGACATTTTCGAATTGGGCAGAGCAGCAGCTGAAAAAATTGTAGTGTTTTCTGCAGACAGCAGGTGCTCATATGGCTCTGTAGGCAGTCAGGGCTAGTGGTAATTGCAATCACAGTGATCTTCTGTGCTTGCTTATTTTGGGGAAACGCTTAAAGCAAATGCTATATGAAAGAATCTGTGAATATTGACTGTACAAATGTTCTGATATACCATATTAACATTAAAATGACCCCCTTTAGGCCTCAACAGACACAGCTTTTAGCTCCAGTTGCAGAAAGTCACAGCCTTGTCAGACCTTGCCTTTGACCTAAGTGGAAGTCATAGACTGAAAGACACAAATACATGCCATGCGAGCTAAAAACAGCTAACAGAAGAGCACACCCCTCCTCTCCCTCAAATGCACTGGTGGTAGAGTTGTGGTCTGGACATCAGCAAAAGAATTTTTTCCTATGGAAGTGAGACTTGCAGATATTCCAGGCTACTCACATGCTGAAATAAGAGTGTAAGACCTACGCAAAACGAAAGGTGCAATTTATATCTCTAAATATCAGACTTATTCCTAGAACATGCGAAATGTCTCATTTGACTAGTTGCAAATCAGCTAACCAACAGTATTAGGAATACTTAAAAAAGAATATTAAAATAGCCTGAATGCTTTAACATTTTTACAGCATGAAGCAAGCAAAGCAGAAAGAAACATCTAAATGGAACATAACCAAATCCAAGGACAGAAACTATCTGGGAGCAGTAATATATATTAGAGTTTATTTTTAATGAATATCATTGATTTTCAAACAGTTCCATGAGATGGTTTCTCTACACTCACTGCTCCCCAGCACTATCACAGTACATTTAGGGCTGCCTTAGAATGTGAGGGAGGACTGAAAATTGCTGAATTGATAAAGGAAAATATTTAATATCATAAGAAAACAAATAATTATCAGGTTTCTTAATGAAAGATATTGCACACGAAGTTTAGACTACAATAACAGCTATTTTGAGAGGAAATTTCCAAGCAGAAAATCAGATGTATACAAGACAAATTAGTCCATGGAAAATACCAACAGATATGATTGCTGGTTTCAAATATTTGCTGAAAGCTGTTTATTGACGGAAGATGCATCACTAACATTGCAACTACAATGCATAATAAGTAATACAGACAGAATAAATCAATCTTTAAATCACAGATTTCATGAAATTATTATTTAAAAACACTGGAAATGAAATTTTCTTTAATACAAACACTGCATTTGAAGTCATTTTCAGATGTATTCCACATTCTAGCTAATTCTGTGCTATGTACAGAGAAGAATCTATTTTAGATAGATTAAAAAAAGGACAAAACCAGAATTTGTTTTTTCTTTTTAGAATTTTTGTTATATTTAGTTCCAGTAAAAAATCTTTGAAACTTTCAACCAAACACAACCAAAATTTGATTTCTTCTTAACTTGGAAGAAAATATGCTCATGTAGATGAGCTAAATTTGGATACAGGCTATTCAAGAGACCTCTGGTTGTAAGACTGAACAACTGCCTTCTAGACTATGATTCAAGAAGAAAAATACCAAATCATAACACTACCAAAAAACCAAAACCCAAACATAAAACCCCTCCAACCCAAACCCAAGTCCCATCCCTAGCAATCCTTCAGTATCTTCCTCCTGACCTAAAGAAAAGTAACTTTCCCTCGCTGTTGGGTATTCTGTGAGCTCAGTCACCATTAGTGGGTACTCATACAGTTTCCATTCCTGACAACAGCATAAGGCAGATAATAAACAAGGTGTAGCACATTGGCTGCCAACTAAATAATATATCTTTAAAATTGACCAGATACTGTTTTTCTTCACTATATATGTGAAATGGGGTTGGATATTACATACCTCCCCTTGGAATGCATGACAACTAATACTTAGGGGTTCTCCCTGCCCCTTTCCTCTCCCCTGAAGCTGGAGAGATATGGCAGAGAAGAAAAATAAATAAATAATCCAGATCTTAACGATGTTGCCATGGTGAATTTAGTTCTGTATCTACATATTCACTGCAGAAGAAGTCAGAATACTGGACAAATTAGAACCTTAACTTTCATAGATGGTTAAATGTTTGCATTTCACATTATCGAGGTTCTTAGATGAAGAGCCTGGTTATTAGTAGAAATGGTGGTGGTCCAAACAGCTGTGGATGCAAGTAGAAGCACTATTTTGAACCAAACAGTACCATGAGAAACATGACCCCAGACATCTCAGATCAGGCAAATAAATCAAATTGTTGCTTTTGACCATATTCTATTTGCCTCATTCCTAGACTTCCTATTACTAGTAAACCAGCATTTTCTATGCTTTCTGTGATAAAACTCTGGAAAAACTAGTCTTTAACTAGGAATAATGATACCAAGACCAATTCACAGTAGCATTGCCAATAGATTTAATAACGGTTAAATGTTTGGGATGTGTAATGACTAAACACCTTCAAAAACCCACAAGGATATAAATTGTCCTATTTGAACAGTGTTTGAATAATGTGTTAAAGCAAGTATAGGGACTGGGCACAAAGAATGAAGAAGAGAAGGGAAAAAAAAGGAACAGTCATTCCTGAATAAATGAAGAATTTGGAGGTGAAAAAAAATAGTGTATGCAATACAATTACAATGTATATGCACAAGAATATTAAATGAAGACCTTGAAAAAACCTTCACAACAGCTCCTAGCTCCTAAAAGCTAAATTTCATGACCTTAATAAGGCTACTTTAACAATGCTTTTGTGTATATTACATAAACCTAGTTTGCTTATTAGTTATGCACACACTTCCCAAAAAAACATACCCTCACATTATTATTTCACAGCACATATCTTATGATTTCTGTTTCATTTACACCTGGAACATTTTGGTTTATGCATCTGCCAGGTGCAAGATGAAAAGCAGATTACAGCACACCATACTAGCACAGCATTCAAAGCAAGCTCATATGTCTTTATACTACACTGCATTAAGAGTATATAGTGCAGATGTAGCTCAAATAGGTATAGTATAACTGTTCTTGTCAGAAGCCTTTACTGTCACCATTTTCTCCTCCTTCAGCTCACCTCAAGCTGGTACTGCCATTGTCCCATGCACTTCCACAAAGCTATCCACACAGGGCAGTGACTGATATAAGGAGTCCAGCAGAGTTTATGAGATCTGGTAGCCCAACCCCCCCCCTCAAATGCTGGCACTAGCACAGTGGTGGAGAAAAGGGTGCTGTGTGGGATCCTGCCCTTTGTAATCCTGCATTTTTCCCAATCCTACACCAAATCTGCGAGTGACCTTATGTACCTCCCTTCAGCTTACCACAAGACCAGTTTTACTTATAGTTGTTGCCTGGACTATTTGTGAAGTTTTGGATGACAGATGCTCATTAACATATATAATGTCAGATATGATAAAGCAAATTTTGAAAGGAGCCTCTAGGTGCTACTATAATACAAAACCTTAGTCTATTTTTGATGAAGATAGGTCAGAGCTGTTGATACTTCATATGCAAAGCCCCAGAAAATTTAATATGAATATCAAATCCCCTCCTTTACTACTATTGCTTAAGAGAAGGTTTGTGTTTTTTTTTTTTTTTTTTTTTTTGGTTGTTTTGAATACCTTTTCCTTTAATGACAACATCAAAGAAGTAAGGAAAACAAATTCTGCATTACTAAGGCTGCGTCAAAAAACATTTCACTTGAAACAAGGCACCACACAGAGCTGACAAGATGAGAGATTTAAACACTAATTAGCATCAATTTCTTGATTGAATTACGATTTCAAGAAAATGTTGTGTAACCCCCCTGAATTAAATACTATTTTCCTTTCAAGCCTGTTTTTCATTGTCAAAATCAGTTCCTACATTTATAGGCATGGATTGTACATTTTGAAAGTTTTATTCTTTCTTACTGGCCCATGTTTCTACATTTATAACCAAAGGCTGTGAGGACTGAATTAATCAAAGTATTCATATTCAAGACCAGAACTGTCACAGAGTATGCAAGGCACAATCTCTCTGTCACATTTTATGTGAGAAACAACTAGCTGCCTCATATACACTGGATGGGCAACAGAAAGGATATAGTTAAAAGAGTAAAGTCTACAAGTCCCACCTGATAAGCAAACATACT
This sequence comes from Agapornis canus, assembly GCA_036873685.1. NCBI lineage: Eukaryota > Metazoa > Chordata > Aves > Psittaciformes > Psittacidae > Agapornis > Agapornis canus. Next base: position 19,944 of record JBAFWW010013491.1, on the reverse strand, counting down.
CTGGACTCCAAAAGTCTCCAAGAAGTCTCTACAGCAATGGCAAAACTGCACACAGATGTTTTTTTTTTTTTTCCCTACAGACTTATCATGATCACGCATGTGCTTCAACAATCACAGAGATGTAGAGGTTTGCAAAAGCATTACAGGTTAATTCACATCTACCTCATGTAAATGCTTTTCTTTAATATTCATGTGTGAGAAACAGATTTCATAGATGAATGAACTTAAGGAGAAGTTGGAGCTATGAATGCTTCTTTCTGTACAGCTTTCCCACATGTAACAAGAAAGGAGATTTACACAGAGTAGATGAAAGCTGAGCTAAACCAATTTCATGATAGGCAGCCATACACAGAGTGAATGCTGGAAGTCTCAATTAATAAGGATTATAAGCAGGTGTGTTGTGACTGAGATGCCAGAACATCAGAAAGGCACCCAGGGGACTAGCTCACCTCTATCCTAATGAGGTTTCCTTGACAAAGGAGAAATATGATGATACAGGCAGTCTATATATAATTTATGAATGCTTGGCTGCATTATAATGTTCACATGTAATTGCTTTAAAGAGGAGTGTATGCCTGTGGGAAAGGGGACTGTAACATGTCTCTGTGGGAAGCCAAATCAGGTGAAGTAGTTAACTCTAACATTACTGCCCTGACCCCTGGTTTCCTGCAAGAATGCTGGACCAACTTTTACACCTCAGTGGCTTTAAGGAAAAGTAACAAACAACATAAACCAAAACCCAGGATGTAAGGTGCTAGTTGATCTTCCTGCATGCTAAAGTAAATATTTAAAATTTATAGAAAGTGGTCAATGAGGGCTTACTATTGACATTTCATTGCAAAATAATAGCTTTCAAAACAAAACACATAGTATTTCATATATACTAAGGAGAAAATTCTGAGCCAAATTATGCCAGCACACCTTACTATATTTATCCAGGGGCTATAGAACCTCTCCTTACATTGATATTCAGAGTAAGATATGTAGAAAGATACTGAGGATTGCTGTGGTTCGTTCCCTACTCCACTTGGCTTACCAGTCGGTATTATGCGCTTGCTGCGCTCAATGTTTTTTAATCACAGAATAGCTGTTTTCTAGCCTGTATAGAAGGCTTGCCTGGCTTTTTAAACTAGTGAGCTGCAAAAACAATTAGAACACTGTTTATCAGATCACACAAAATGCTCAAACAATACAGCACATTTATGCAAAGCACAGGCCTTGGAGATAAAAGGATTATTTTGAGTTAAACATGATTCTTTCTCTGAATTTATAACACTGCAGAATATTGAAAATATAGATAGAATATTGAAAGCCTACATCAGGACTTCATTCATAATGAGCTTTAGGACATCTCAAGAGACACATCTGTGACCTGTTTCAAAATATACAAGTTCTATGTTGCTGAATGATACCATGGTTTTGCCCTCTGGTTCATTAGGAGGCAATGAAAAAAAAAAAAAAAAAAAACAAAAAAAAAAGTTTTAAAAAATTTCAACAAAAAAGTAG